>UESW01003999.1:0-273356 GCA_900491605.1 Calamus simplicifolius | reverse complement strand
TATATATAATAAAAAAATTAAAAAATTATTGCGATGCAATAAGGCGTCGCAATAATTATCATAAATTATTAATATTAACATTAATAAATAATTAAGAATTTTTGCGACTCTCGTAGCGACTCATTTTAGAAAAAATTAAACAAATATTGCGACAACACTTATGCGTCGCATTAATTTAAGTTAAATTTTTTTTTTCAGTCTTAAAATAAAAGCAATATAATAT
This sequence comes from Calamus simplicifolius, assembly GCA_900491605.1. Lineage (NCBI taxonomy): Eukaryota > Viridiplantae > Streptophyta > Magnoliopsida > Arecales > Arecaceae > Calamus > Calamus simplicifolius. The sequence goes on along the minus strand of UESW01003999.1, from coordinate 273,133 downwards.
TGCGATGCATAAGTTGCGTCGCAATGTTTTTAAAATAAATTTATGTAATTAAAAATTTTATAAAATATATTACGACGTAATTTTCATCGCAATTATTAACATTAATTATAAATATTATCATTTATAAATATTAAAAAATATTGCGATGCCTTAGCGACACATTTTTTTTAATAAAAAAATAAACAAATATTGTGACGAAATATATGCATCGCAATATATTATTAAAATACATATAGCTGATTAAAAATATTAAAAAAATTATTGCGACGCATTTTGCATCGCAATGCTTAGAAAATAAAAATAAATTTCCCGCCAGATGTTGGCGCCAAGTTAGCGACACATTAGCGACGCAATTGTTGGCGTCACTATTTTTTCATAAATTAATAATAAAACAATATTAACGATGCATTAGCGACGCACTAATGCGTCGCTAAGATAGAATAAATTAAAAAAAAATATTGCGACCATATAGCGACGCAAATAATTGCGTCGCTAAGAACTTATATATAAACCGCCCTTCTCTTCTTCTTCTTCCCCGTCTTGACCTAGCCGCCGCCGCCGCCGTGCTAAAAAAAATCCGGCTCCCACCTCGCTCCTCCGGCTCCCCGGCGTTCTCATCCGACTCCGGCTTCTTCTCTCGACGAAGGTAAGCCCCTACACTATAAAAAAAAAATTTTTTTAATGATTTCCCTCCGGCCACGGCCGCTGCCGTGGCCGGTAGTGGCCTGGCCATGGTGGCCAGGCCACTGTCAAATTTTTTTTTTTTTTCTTAACAAGGGGGGCCGGGGGGAAACCCCCCCCCCCCCCCTTTTATTTCTTGTCCGGCCACGGCCGCGTGGCCGTCTTCTCCGGCCACGGCCGCGTGGCCAGGCCACTGTCAAAAAAAAATTTTTTTTTTTCATAACAAGGGGGGGGGGGGGGGAAAACTCCCCCGCCCCCCCCTTTTGTTTCTTGTCCGGCCACGGCCGTGGCCGCGGCCGGACAAGCCGGCCACGGCCGCTGCCGTGGCCGGAGAAGTCCGGCCACGGCCACTGCCGTGGCCGGCAGTGGCCTGGCCACAATGGCCAGGCCATTGTCAAAAAAAAATTTTTTTTTTCTTAACAGGGGGGGCCGGGGGGAAACCCCCCCGCCCCCCCCCCCCCCCTTTTATTTCTTGTCCGGCCACGGCCGTGGCCGCAGCCGGACAAGGCGGCCACGGCCGCTGCCGTGGCCATCATCTCCGGCCACGGCCGCTGCCGTGGCCGGCAGTGGCCTGGCCACGGTGGCCAGGCCACTATCAAAAAAAATTTTTTTTTTTTCATACAGGGGGGGGGGGGGAACCCCCCCCCCCCCCCCCTTTTGTTTCTTGTCCGGCCACGGCCGTGGCCGTGGCCGGACAAGGCGGCCACGGCCGCTGCCATGGCCGTCTTCTCCGGCCACGGTCGCTGCCGTGGCTGGCAGTGGCCTGGCCACGGTGGCCAGGCCACTGTCAAAAAAAAAAAATTTTTTTTTTCATAACAGGGGGGGAACCCCCCCACCCCCCCCTTTTGTTTCTTGTCCGGCCACGACCGTTGCCGCGGCCGGACAAGGCGGCCACGGCCGCTGCCGTGGCCGTCTTCTCTGGCCACGGCCGCTGCCGTGGCCATCTTCTCTGGCCACGGCCGCTGCCGTGGCCAGCAGTGGCCTGGCCACGGTGGCCAGGCCACTGTCAAAAAAAAAAATTTTTTTTTTCTTAACAGGGGGGGCTGGGGGGAAACCCCCCCACCCCCCCCTTTTATTTCTTGTTCGGCCACGGCCGTGGCCGCGGCCGGACAAGGCGGCCATGGCCGCTGCCATGGCCGTCTTCTCCGGCCACGGTGGCCAGGCCACTGTCAAAAAAAAAATTTTTTTTTTTCATAACAGGGGGGGAACCCCCCCGCCCCCCCACCCTTTTGTTTCTTGTCCGGCCACGGCCGGACAAGGCGGCCACGGCCGGACAAGGTGGCCACGGCCGCTACCGTGGCCGTCTTCTCCGGCCACGGCCGCTGCCGTGGCCGGCAGTGGCCTGGCCATGGTGGCCAGGCCATTGTCAAAAAAAAAAATTTTTTTTTCTTAACAGGCGGGGGGCCCGGCCCCCCCCCCCATTTTATTTCTTGTCCGGCCGTGGCCACGGCCACGGCCGAACAAGGCGGCCACGGCCGGACAAGGCGGCCACGACCGCTGCCACGGCCGCTGCCGTGGCCGGCAGTGGCCTGGCCACTGTCACAAAAAAAAAATTTTGTTTATTATTTAATTTGTATAATGTTTATTATTTAATTTGTATAATGTTTATGCAATAATTAATTTAAGCAGAATGTTTATGCAATAGTATTGTGCATTTGTAACTATTTACATTTGTTATGTCTTGATTATTTATATTCTGCTGCAAACTAAATGATGCATTAAATTATGTAATGCTAAATAAAAAGTCTTGTTGTAATATTATTTAATTTTCAGCAACAAATTATTAGTTTCATTGATTTACATTTTAGTATTCGCAAACATTTGTATTGACACAATAATCTTAAAAAGTTAGTGATAACATGTATAATTCACAAGAACTGATATAAAATTTCTTAAACTTAATAAATTCATAAACTAACTGTTTATTTTAATGCAGAAAAAGTTTACGTGGGATCCTGCCAGCCATGATGCCATTAGGGCAGCATGGGAGGCTCTGACGCGACGCCGATACTCCGACATGCTTCATCATTGGAGGTCATCGGGTCAGCGTCCTGCGCACATGTCAGAGGGTATTTGGCACGAGTGGCAGCAGGCCTGGGAGTCTGATGGCTGGCGCAGGATGTCCGCATCAGCCAGCACGAACCGTCGATCTGAGAAGGGCGGTCTTGGCACGGGTCTCTCCCGCCATACTTCGGGCTCCATTTCGATTCAGGAGCATAGACGGCGTATGGTAAGAAAACAAAAATATTTTAATTACTATTTTAGTTATTTACAAATATTTGTATTAATATCATTTTTTTATTGTTATAGTCTGTGCAGGAGGGCGTAGATCCTGGTGAGTTTCATCTATTCAGGGCGACACACACCAGGAGGGACGATTCCTGGGTCGATACGCGATCACAGGAGGTTGCGGTAAGAAATTAGATATATGTAGTATCTGTTTAATTTCTAAAATTTTATTTCGAGAAATTTATTAACTCATTTATTGTTGATTTCATAATTTCAAGACACGAGTCGAGGAGCTTCTCTCCCAGGCATCGCAGGTCGACTCTACTGATGGGGAGACGCCCGTCAAACTCTCAGCAGAGGAGAGTCGGTGTGTATTTTTGGAGGCTATTGGTGCCCAGCCACGAGACCGCAGGGTCTATGGTCTGGGCACTAGAGCTTCTATATTTTTCCCCATCAGGCCTCCAGCTCGCGAGTTCCTGGTGATCTTCCTCCCGAGCATTTACAGGACCTTCGCAGATCTATTGCAGAGGAGGTTCGCCAGGAGGTCGAGCAGAATTTTGAGGATCGTATGCGAGGCCGGGATCAGGAGGTTGCAGACATGCGAGATGAGATGCATTATTGCGGGATATGGTTAGACGCTTGTCGCAGAGTCTTCAACCTCCACAGCCTTCACGTGATCGCCCAGATTCTTGATGTATTTTTTTTTCTTTTTTTATGTTGTAAAAACTTCAAAATTTTAATATATAAATTATTTTTAGAAATTTATTATTGTTTGGATTGAGTGAAAAATGTTTGTATCAATATTTAGATTTAGCGAAATTATATTAACCGTTTTAATTTTTAATTTTTTATATTTTTTTAAAAATAAATTTGCGACGCATTAGCGACTGAAATTGCATCGCTAATATTTTCAAAATATTATTATTAAATATTACGACGCAATGATCTGGCATCGTAATAATTTAAAAATAAATTTAATAGCGACGCATTAGCGACTACAAATGCGTCGCTATTTTATCTTAAAATTTTTAATAAATATTGCGACGCAATGACCCTGCGTCGCAATATTTTAAAATAATTTTTATTTGCGACGCATTAGCGACTCAAATTACATCGCTATTATACCAAAAATATTATTATTAAATATTGCGATGCATTCAGATGCATCGCAATATTGCGACGCAATATAGTGCGTCGCAATATTTAATAATAATTTTATTTTTAAAAATTATTTTTAAATATAGCGACGCATTTGCATGCGTCACAGTTGCATCGCAGAGAGTCGCAATATTGCAACGCAATTGCGACAAATGGGTATTGCGACGGACAGTGGAGCGACGCCGTCATTACGTTGCTATTGCGTCGTAATATCATGTTTAGCGACGCAATTGCGACGCATTTGGGCGTCACAATATTTTATTTCTCTTGTAGTGCCTTATGCATGTTTGTGAAGAGACCATTAATTGTACCCTGTGTTGTCGCTAAAACACCCTCTCGACCATTGGCAAGTATCCAATCGTCTTCTCCGATTGACCAAGGATCTTTCGATAGGCTTTGCTCAATCGAAAACCTGCAAGAAGTCTCTGAGCTGAAGATTCTGATGGAAACACTCCGACGCTTAAGTTAGTGCTTTGGGCAACAGCCGTCAGCTTGAAGGAAAGTTTAAAGATCTTAAGAGATGCTCCCTGCGAGCATGTATATGTCTCTTACCTGGTCGAAGGTTCCTCCTACCTATTTATGAAAGTTTGTGGAGCTCACAGCATGACTGAATGCCGGAGTGTGCATTACGGGGCCAGGGTGACCGTAACTGAATTGGCAGAATTTGCTCCTTGTATGGCATAGCAGAACCGGCAGGATTTGCTGGGCCTAAGCGGCTGTTGCAGAATTGACAGGATTTGTCTCCTGTGTCCATGGTAGAGGGAATATCTCCGTTGAGATTTAGGATCGTGGGATGATTGTGCAAGCCGTTGTGGATGAAAGGGGTTGTACATGTGAGCCCCACAAGGAATCCTACTCGAGTGGCCGACTGGAGGTCCTGCCCAGATGGCTGACTAAAAATCCTATCCGGATGGTCGACTGAAAGTCCTACACAAGTGGCTGACTAGAGGTCCTACCCGAATAGCCGGCTGAAGATCCTACCTGGATGGCCGGATCCTACCTAGGTGGTCGATTGGGGATCTTACCCAGGTGGCTGACTGGAGAGCCTTTGGAAGTGTGATCATTACCATTGATTGGGTGTTGCTCTATTAGTCCCATCAGATGTCCCCCACTCCTGAGCTTGTACAACCAAATGCCTAGCATCCACTAAGTGAAAGGAGTGTAGAGCTTCATTGCATCTAGATTCGAGCGTCATTAATTGTAGAGCCATTGGCAGATGGCGAGCTGCCATGTAGAATCGAGGCGACACTCTCGAATGACGAGGGACTAAGAATCATCATTAGCCCACCACAAATTATGTTCCCCCAGGCACCGCCGAGGGGCCATTCATCGGTTGAGATGCTAGCTTCCAATTGCGACTGTCCACATGGGCGTGCCATCTGGCGAGATGGTTTTATCGATTTAAAAATCTCAAAATAAAATCATTTATTCTCTCCACCGAGCTTTTTATGCTTTTAGTGCTATCAGAGAAAGACAGAGATCCCTCCTCTTCCTTCATTCTCTATGTCCTCCAGGTGTTCTTTCTTGTTCTGTAGGTTGGTCTTCTTGGTCTTCTCCTTCTTTCTTCAGGTCGCCCCTTTAGGTTTTTCTATCCTCCTTAAAAAAAACATGGACCTTAGTCTCATCCGTAGGAAGGATAAAAAGTTTGTAGTTTCTTCTTCTTCTGAGGATGATGTTCCTCTCTGGTCGCACCGTAGGGCTGCCAGTGCAAGGGCCGATGAGCCCTCGGTGGCTTTGGCTCATCCTGCACCTTCTTTGGTCATTGCATCGAGCTTGGCTAGTCTGGAGAGCATCCTTTCGACCATGATCTGGTCGGAGGTGGAAGATATTAGGGTTATGTATAGACTCCCGAAGGGGATTGAGTTGTCCACCCCTTGTCCCGATGATAGGGTGACCGCCAGCCCTATCGGAGGGGTTGCCATATAAGAGAAATTTTTTAGGGTAGGACTTCGTTTTTCCTTCCATCCTTTCATAACAAGCCTCTTAAAGAGGTATGACCTTCGTTCGGTGCAGCTGTCCCCAAATTCTTTTAGAATCATTTGTGTCTTCATAGTACTCTGCCATTTTCATGACTTGGTGGCTAGAGTTTTTTTTGTTCCAAGCCATGTATTCCTTCCGCCGCCATCCTAATGAAGTGGATGATGGTTTTTTGCTCCCCAGTAGGGGAGAGTGCTCAAGGTCGACCTTCCCTCTTCTATCAAGGGATAGAAATCCCGCTTCTTCTTCTCCAATGTAGGCGGTTTGAGAGAGAGGTGGGGGGAGCCTGACTAGTCCCCAAATAGGAGTTCAGCAGTAGAGCGGGTTGACAGGGAGGTGTTTGACCAATTGTTGACCTCTACGATTCCTCCCTGTCGAGATCTCTTGTTAGAGAAGAACTTCTTTGAAGTCGGTGTGAGCCTGGAGCAGACCCTAGGTGAGTGTAGGGACGCTCTTGCATCTTTTGCTTTTCTTCTTTTTGTTTCTTTGCTGACTTTCTGTGTGTTGTTGCAGGGATGAAGTTCTCCATCGACCAGCTAAAGGGGGTCAGCAAAAAGAGGAAAGAGGCAGCCGATGATGCAAGGAAATCAAAGATAAAGAAGCCTCGCTCATTGCGCCTGGTACCGCCTCGATCCTAGGGGGCCCGTAGTGAGGTGGCCCCAATTTGGGAGGCCTAGGTTGCTCATTCAAGGGCAACTAACCCCAACTCGATTGTCCGTCCGATGGCGATGACAAAGCCAAGGGCAGAGGAAGCTCCTCCGTAGTCTAGGGGGGATGAGCTGGTGGCGATTCCAGCACCCGTGCCTATGGTGACGATGGCTCCTAAGTCCGTAGCGGTGCTTTCCCCTGCTAGTGATGCTTTGGCTGCGGATGGGGTGGCTCTCGGTAGCTTTGCCAGCCCGTTGGTTCCCTCAATGGTTTCCGCGGGGAGTTGACAACCGCTGCATGCACCAAGGAGTGGGAAAACCTCTAGGTTTCCTTCCCGATTCCTCTGGGGGCCTCGGCATTTTGTGACAGCCGGCTGGTAGAGCGGTTGTTGGAGTGCATCCTCCTCCCGCAGGACTAGGAGGAGACCCACCGTCGAGGCATGGGAGAGATCCTAGGTGATCTCTTCCCCCAAATGCTTCGGGTAAGTAGCATCCAGTTCATGTTTCTGCAACTCATACTTCTGACTTGCTTTTTCTATAACTGCTTGGTGAGCTGACTCCTATTTTCTTGTTTTGCAGATGGTGGCCAGCGTCTTCGTTGTCCAGGACACATGTCTCCATACTACGGAGTCTAACCGAATCGCCCAGGGTAGGGCTGCCACCGCTTGGGTCCAGGCAGAGAATGCAGATCTGGAACTTTCTGTCGTCCTGGCCTATGAGGCAACCCAAGGCCAGGAACTCCAAGTTGTCATGGAGGTGAGCCGGGGGCTGAAGGCCTGGCTTGCAAAGGTGGAGGAGACAGCCATAACCGAGGCCGAGCATTCGGCGACAACCGAGTTGAGGTGGGCCAACGCCATGACCAAAGTGAGGGAACTTGAAGTCTAGCTCGAAGGAGCCAAGATAAGGAGTGAAACAGCGGAGGCGTAAGCCAGGGATGCTGATGCGAGGGTTGAGGTCGCCGAGACTCTTGCACGAGCGATGAGGGAGGAGGCCACATGAGCCAGGAAGGAGACATCCCGGGCTAGGGCTGAGGCCCAAGCTGCTAGGGTCACTAAGGCCATGGAGGCCTACAAAGACTCCGCCGACTTCCATGAGGAGGTTGCCAAGGCAGCATATGATGCGTTCCTCAAAGGATTTAAGAAATGCAAGAATAAGGTATCCTGAGCCTGCACATTGCGAACCTAGATGCAATTACTGCCGAGGACCCCAAGGAATTGGAGAAGGAGCCGGTGAGTGCAGCTATCAAAGTGGTCAAAGATGACGATGATGCTGCTGAAGCTGGAAAAGATGATGGCCCTGGAGCTATGAGCACGACACCCGAAGGTATCGCTGGTTAGAGGTGGGCACTATAGTAGAGGCGACAGTGGAAGCAATTAAATCGGCCCCTACCGACCACTAAGGATCCACCTTCTTTTTGAACTTTCTTTGTATCTTGCTTTGTTTCTGTACTTCTTTTGTAATCCAATTTTGGCTGATTGTATTGTATACTTTCTGTACTTCTTTCGTAATCCAACTTCGATCGATTGTATTGTATACTTTCTATACTTCTTTTGTAATCCAGTTTTGGCCGATTGTATTGTATACTTTCTGTACTTCTTTGGTAATCCGGCTTCAACCGATTGTATCGTATACTTTCTGTACTTAATAAAGAGATCCTTTTTTTCAAGTATCGGTCTTCTTAGTGCTTGTATATTGCTTTGCCTTTGTGTTTATCCTTGCATGTTAGCTTCAGTTCCAACTCCTTCTTATGGAGATGCCCTTTTCTTTTTGTGTTGCTTTCGGCGTTGGCAAATTTTTCTTTCTTTGCATGAACTCATGATCACAATAGCATATGCTCCGAGGCCGTGCACTCGCTTGCTTGAAGGACTTCGAGCAAGGTTGGAAGTAGGTTGGTGTGACTTGGCCGGCTGGAAGCGGCCAGTATTTGTCTCCTGACTCGGAGTCGAGAGATGGTTCTCAATAGGCAGGGGCCGACTAGGTCTCCTTGGCCGGCTGAGAGCGGCCAGTTGTCACCTCCCAACTCGAAGTTGGGAGGCAGTCCTTAGTTGGCGAGGGCCAAGCCATCTTAGAGAAGCCAGTGATCATCTCCTCCCTCAGAGTTGGGAGGCAAGTGTTCGTCAACTATGAGCTAGGAGGTAAGTCTCTTCCGATTGTGCACCGACTGGACTCATTCGACATGGGTTTAGAAGGCAGGCATCCATTAACTGAGTCAAAAGATCAATGTCTTTCAACTGTGAGCCGACTGAACTTATCCAATGAGGAGTCGGATGGCAGGTATCCGTCAACTATGAACCGAAAGATCGACATATCCCAATTGCAAGATGAGTGGACTCATCCAATGCAGAGTTGGGAGGTAGCATCCATCAACCGCGAGTCAAAAGGTTGACGTCTCTCAACTAAGAGCTGACTGGACTCATTCAATGCAGAATCGAAAGGCAGGCATCCATCAACTGTGAGTCAGAAGGTCGACGTCTCCCAACTATGAGCTGACTGAACACATACGATACAAAATCGAAAGGTAGGTGTCCATCAACTATGAGCCAAAAGATCGACGTCTTCCAACTAAGAGCCAACTGGACTCATCCGATGTAGAGTTGGGAGGCAAGCGTCTGTCAACTGAGCCGAAAGGTCAACATCTCCCAACTGTGAGCCAACTGGACTCATCCGATGTAGAGTCCGAAGGTAGGTGTCCGTCAACTATGAGTCGAAAGGTCGATATCTCCTAACTGTGGTCAATTGGACTCATCCAACGTAGAGTTGGAAGGCAGGAAATCGTCAACTGTGAGCCGAAAGGTTGATGTCTCCCAACTATGAGTCGACTGGACTCATCAGATGTGGAGTCAAGAGTCAGGTGTCCATTAATTATGAGCCGAAAGGTTGACATCTCTCAATTATAAGCCGACTGGACTCATCTGATACAGGGTCGGGAGGTAGGCATCCATTATCTGTAAGCTGAAAGGTTAATGTCTCCTAAATGTTAGCTGATTGGACTCATCTAATGCAGAGTTGGAAGACAAGCGTCCGTCAACTGTGAGTCAGAAGGTCAATGTCTTCCAATTATGAGTTGACTAGACTCATCTAACACAGAGTTGAAAGGCAGGCATCCGTCAACTGTGAGTCGGGAGGTTGATGTCTTTCAACTATGAGCTGATTGGACTCATCCGATCAGGAAGCAGGCATCTATTAACTATGAGTTGAAAGGTTGACGTATCCCAACTATGAGCTGACTGGACTCATCCAATGCAGAGTCGAGAGGTAGGCGTCCATCAATTATGAGCCAGAAGGTTGACATTTTTCAACAGTGAGCCGATTGGACTCATCCGACATGAAGTCGGAAGGTAGGCGTCCGTCAACTATGAGTTTAGAGGTCGATGTCTTCCAATTGTAAGCCGACTGGATTCATCCGATGCAGAATCGAGAGATAGGAGTCTATCAATTGTGGGACGAAAGGTAGACGTCTTCCAACTTTGAGCCAACTGAACTCATCCAATGCGGAGTCGGAAGGCAAGCGTCTGTTAACTGTGAGCTGGGAGGTCGATGTCTCCAAGCTATGAGTCGACTGGACTCATCTGATGCAGAGTCGGGAGGTAAGCATCTACCAACTTTAAACCGAAAGGTCAACGTCTTCCAACTGTGAGCCGACTGAACTCATTCGATGCAGAGTCGAAAGGTAGGCATCCATCAACTATGAGCAAGAAGGTCGATATCTCCCAACTGGAAGCCGACTGGACTCATCCAATGCAAAGTCGGGATGCAAGCATCTGTTAACTATGAGCCAGAAGGTTGACGTCTTTCAACTGTGATTCGACTGATCTCATCCGACATGGAGTTGAAAGTCAGGCATTCATCAACTATGAGTCAAAAGATTGACGTCTCCCAACTGGAAGTCAACTGGACTTATCCAATGCCGAGTCGGGAGGCAAGTGTCTGTCAACTATGAGTCAGAAGGTCGATGTCTCCCAACTATGAACTGACTGGACTCATCCAGCATAGAGTCGAAAGGTAGGCATCCATTAACCGTGAGTCGGAAGGTTGATGTCTCCTAACTATGAGCTGACTGGACTCATCCAATGCAGAGTCGGAAGGCAGGTTTTCAACCCACAAGGAGGCTGGATGATGAAGCAGTCTGTCAAAAAATCCTTTTTACTCCCCTTAATTGGACTCTTATATATTATTGGTAATACATGCAGAGATTCTCCGCATTTCATTTGTAGACGATTGGCTTTTCATTGAGTTCTTCGATCTAGTAAGCTCCTTTGTAAAATGCCTTGATAACCCAATAGGCTCCTTTCCAATTTGGAGAGAGCTTGCCTTCTTCTATCGGTTTAGAGATTTTGGCATGCCTTAGGATGAGATCTTTGGGTCGAAAGGCCTTAAAACACACACGAGCGTTGTAGTATTTCGCTGCTCACTAGCGAAATGCTGCCATCCTGATCTGCACTTGGTTGTGCGCTTCATCGATGAGATTGAGATTGGCCCTTAGTTGTGTGGGATTGTCTTATTCATTGTATGATTCCACCTACAAGCTTGAGAGGCCGATCTCGACTAGAATGAATACTTTTGTCCTAAAGACGAGGCTAAATTATGTCTCTCCAATGGGCATCCTCGAAGTTGTATGGTAAGTCAACAACATGCTCGAAAGTTCTTCCATCCATCTATCTTTGAACTCATCCAATCGGGTCCGAAGGCACTGAAGGATGGTTCTGTTCATCACCTTAGCCTCTTCATTGGTCTTTGGATGGCCAACAGAGGTGAACCGATGGTGAATGTCTAATTCGGCACAAAATTCTTTGTAGAGGTGGGCACTGGGCCGGGCCGCCCATGGCTTGGCCCAGCACGGCACGAGCCGGGCCATGCTAGGCATGGCCCAGTAAAAGGGGCCATGCCAGGCTTGAAAAGTTTGGTTCATGGACCAAGCCCGGCACGGCCCATCCCGGGCATGGGCTGGCATGGCCCAACCATGCCAGGCACGAACGACACGCGTGTTAGCCCGGCATGGCCTAGCCGTGCCAGCCCGATCCAACGGCGAGCTCCTTCTTCCCACAAAGAAGTCATCCGCTCCCCAATCGACCTTTCACCCCACACCATCACCATCTTTCTGACCCTCGAATCCTGATCCTAGCCCCAACCCGAGACAATCCGATTCCACCTCCTCGAGGCCCTCAGAAACCCTTAAATCGGGAGGTATGAGGGGTTCGAGGAAAGGATCCACGGCTAGGGCGGCACCAATCCAATGGAAAAGGAGCGATCAAAGAGATCAAGGGTGAGTGTGGCATGACCGTCCGAGGACTTGGGATCATGCAAGGAATCCCCTGGATCGAAGGGTAGAGTATGGGTATGAAGAAGTCACTAACGAGGGCGCGGTGCATGGCACCGCCGAAGGTGTTGATGGAGCGCCGAGAGTGGAGCGGATCTAGGGTTTTATGGAGGTCTTCTTGCTCATCGATCTACCCATCGATCTCGTCAGCGACGAATTCCACGAGGGCAAGAACGAAGAGTTCGGAAGCCCCTAGCGGGCCGTGCCTAGCACGGCCTGAGTCATGCCGTGCCCTGGCATGGCCTAGCCCAAAATAGGTCATGTGTCATGCTGGGTGCAAAAAAAAAATTTTGTGCAGTGCCCGACATGGCCCATTATTAAACAGGTCATGCCGGGCATGGCCAATTTTTTTTTTTGGCACGGCGGGCCTAGGTTGTGCTGTGCCAGGCATGGTCCAATGCCTATCTCTAATTCTTTGAAGGTTTTAGTATCGAATTATCGATCATTATCGATGATGACGGTGTGGGATAGCCCAAAGTGGCAGATGATGGACTTCTAAAAGATTGACTTCACCTTGCCTTCGGTGGTAGGTGCTAATACTTCAATTTTGACTCATTTGGTGAAGTAGTCGATGGCGATGAGCAAAAACCTTAGGAGAAATGGACTAAGGATGCCCGTACCCCACTGAGCAAAAGGCCACGGAGATGAGAGTTGGCTTAGGTGGGAAGTAGGTTGCCGCTGGATGTGTGCATATTATTGGCAGCTATCACACTTTCGGACCAATTTGGCCACATCCTCTCACATGGTGAGCCAATAATATCCTTGGCAAAGTGCCTTATTGCTAGCAATCTGCCCTCAGGTGATTCCTGCAGATGCCTTCATGGATTTTTTGAAGGACATAGTCAGTGTCTACTGAGCTTAGGCACTTGAGCAAGGGGTAGGAGAATGACCTTCTATATAGCCATTCATCCATTATTATGAATCTGAAAGCTCTCCATTTAAGCAATTTGGCTTCCTCACAATTGTCTGGGAGAGTATCGTTAGTGAGGTAGCAGATGTAGGCATCCATCCAAGTCGGCTGCTATATGACTGGTAATACTTTCTCTGCGATGTTGATACTTGGAGCTTCTAGATACTCAATGTAAGTCCTTCTTAGGGCACTATCCGCTGATGTGGCTAGCCAAGATAGAGTGTCGGTCCTAGCATTTTTGCCTCTAAGGATGTACCTAATGCTGAAGTAGGTTAATATGGAGGCTTGCGATCAAACTTTGTCTAAGTACCATGACATGATGGGTTCTCGGGCTTTGTATCTTTCATAATTTGTTCGACGACTAGTTGGGAGTCAGTGAAGGCTCCGAGACACCTTACTCTGAGTTCTCATACAAGCCTTAGTCCTGCCAACATGATCTCGTACTCGGCTTGGTTATTAGTAGCCTTGAAGAGGAACCGAAGGGCATATTTTGCTACTATCCCCTTTGGGTTTGCAAGGATCAATCCCGCTCCACTCCCTTGGGAGTTAGAGACACCATCGTCGTGGAGGATCTAGGTTTCTCTTGTCTCATCTGTCTCAGTAGTCAGATCTGTTGAAGGAGACTCCTTCGGCTGGCTCTCGATCTAGGTGCACTCGTCCATGAAGTTCGCTAGAACTTCAGACTTCATAGCCAACCTTGGCCGATAGGAGATATCGAATTCTCCTAGCTTGATGGTCCACTTGGCCAATCATTCGAAGGTATCCGATTGAGCCAATATGGCCTTTAGGGGTTGATCAGTGAGGATTACGATCGGGTGAGCTTGAAAGTAAGGCTTGAAATGCTGAGCAAAGATAATTAGGGTAAAAATAATCTTTTTGGCTTTGGAGTACCTGATCTCTGTGTCATGAAGCACATTGCTGGAGTAGTAAATGAGCTTATGTATTCCGTCAGAGTCAACTTGGACAAACATAGAGCTGACCGCCTCCATGGAGGCGATGAGATAAAGGAAGAGACTCTCCTCTTCCTTCGGCTTCGATAATAGAGGTTGGGAGAACAAAAACTTCTTAAACTCCTCGAAGGCCTTATGATACTCCTTCATCCAATCAAAACTATTCACCTTACGTAAGGCCTTGAAAAAGGGTAGGCACCTTTCGACAAACCTTGACAAGAATTGACTCAAGGCTGCCACTCTCTCATTGAGTCGTTGTACCTTCTTCTTATTAGCAGGCTGCTTTATGTCAAGGATTGCTAGAATCTTTTTAAGGTTTGCCTTAATTTCATATTGGATTACCATGAAACATAGAAACTTTTTCGTAGTGACTCCGAATGCACACTAGGGGTTCAACTTCAGTCGGTACCAATGGAGATTATTGAAGGTCTCTTTCAGATTGACGACATGGTCAGTGGTTTGGATGCTCTTGACTAGCATGTCATCAATATATACCTTCATATTCCATCCAATTTGGTCTTCAAATACTTTATCGATCAACCTTTGGTAAGTTGCCCACGTTTTGAACAAGCCGAAGGGCATTACCTTATAGCAGTAGATACCCCTTTCAGTGACGAAGGAGGTATTCTCTTCATTCTTTGGGTCCATCCGTATCTGATTATAACCCGAGAAGGAATCTATGAAATTGAGAAGCTCGTGATTGGATGTGGCATCGACTAATTAGTCAATCTTGGGTAATAAAAACATGTCTTTTGGACATGCCTTATTCAGATCGGTATAGTCGATGCAGATCCTTCAACTTTCATTTGCCTTGCGGACTATTACAATTCAGATAGTGAGCTTTCCGAATATGACCAGCGGCAAGCAGCTTGCCGACTTATTCATCGATGACCTTCTGCCTCACAAGAGCAAAGCTTCTTTTTTTCTATCAGACTGGCTGGTACTTTATATCAATATTGAGTTTATGGGTGATGACCTCGAAAGGGATCCTGAGCATGTCCGATGTAGACCATGCAAAGACATTCGAATTAGTCTATAAAAAAATGAGCAACCAATCTCTTTCTTGCACGAGCAGGAGTGCACCAATTTGGATCATCTTTGCTGGGTCATCTCCTAGTGAAAATGTCAGCAAATATTTCGCTGACTCCCCTCTCTTTTCTGACTCTCTCAGATCCAGTAGTGTTGGAGCTGGTGGTGTGCTTATTTCTCAAGGGTTGGGGGCCATGTGATAGCACAGTTGCACCAACTGTTGGCACCATGCATCTCATCGATTTTATTTTTGATGAAAAATTTGACGAGAAGGAATTTGGTGGAAATGACCGCATTAAACTGATTTAGACCGAGACGCTCGAGTTTGGCATTATAGGCTGATGGCACCCAGACGATCATAAACTTTATGAACATGGTGCTTTGGCAAGGCATTGTCCTACCGTAATGGAGAGGGTGATTTCACCTTCAACCCTTACAGAGTCTTTTATGAATTTGATCATGGGAGCGGACCCAAGTTTGAGGGAATCGAAAGATAGGTTCATCCAAAAAAAAGCATCGTAAGAGAGAATGTCTACAGAGCTTTCACTATCAACTAGAATCCTTTTTACATGGTTCTTGGTGATTATCATGAAAACAATGATGCCATCATTGTTTGGGTTGTTTACCCCTGCTAGGTCCCTTTCAAAGAAAGGGATTATATTTTCTACCCCTTCTTCCTCCTGCGGCCTTTTGGAGACGTGGCCTGCCTCCTAGGAGACTATGCCAACTGTTCTCTTGGTCGGCACATTGTCAACGTTAGCCTAGGTAGACGGAGGGCCCATCAGACATGGAGCAATTAGGGGCCCTCTTTGGATGTATTTCCCCAGATAGCCGCTCTGAATTAGGTCTTCAATGGCAGATTTCTAATTGCAGCACTCCTCCATGTTATGGCCGTAGTCCCGGTGAAATCGGCAATACAGATTCCTGTCCAAGGTAGTTAATGGTTTCAAAGGAGAAGGGCGCTTGAGGTATTGCTCCCCCTTGATCTCTATTAAAATGTTTACCTTGGGGGTGAGAATAGGGGTGTAATTGTCTTCTCTAGCAGTGAAGTCTCTTTATCGGGTATCCAACCGATGTGGAGGCTCTAGCTTCTTGGGGCAGAACCCATTTGGCTCTTCACGAGCTTGCTTCATTTTAGGCCTCCCGTCCATTTCTCTCCTCGTAGAGTAGGCCTCGTTGGCATGGATGTACTTCTGTGCATGACTTAGAAGCTCCGCGTAGGACTTGGGAAGCTTCTTGTCAAGAGAGTAAGTGAAGCAAAAGGGGCAAAGGTTGCACTTCAGGGGCAAAGTTTGCACTTCAGAGCCAAAGTAGTCACAGAGTCGTCGAGATGATAGACCTCGAGGGTGGCCATCTTGAAGTGAGCCATGAAGTCCTTGAGGGGCTCTCAGTCTTTCTGTCGGATGGAGAAAAGGCTATCCTCTACTCGAGGGATCTTTCGGTAGGCATTGAAGTGGGCTAGTAAGCTCCTCTTTAGCTGCTTTAAGGAGTTGATGCTGTGTAGCTCGAGCCAAAAATACTAGGCACAGGTAGCCTTCCGAAGGGTGGAAAGGAAGGCGATGCAGGGGAGGGCATCAGTAGTCCCTTGAACCTACATGAGAGCTTTATAGCTCTCTAGGTGGTCGAGTAGATTCATAGTATCATCGTACAAATCCAGTTGTGGGAGGCAGAACCGATGAGGGAACGGTTCCTTTATAATACGATGAGTGAGAAGGGGATGGGAGTCGTTGTTCCTCTCCAGCTGGTCAGCGAGCCTACGGCTGAGTTCTTCCAGCCGACGGTTGTATTCGTTAAGGCATCGCTCTGCCCTATGGTTGATTGGTACGTCGGTAGACCCCTCTAATTCAGGAGATGAAGGATGAGGGGGTAGATGCTGATACCACTGCTTAGGCTCCTTCTCGCACTGTCGCCCATGGGAAGGAGGGCTGTCATGATGGCGAGCGGGAGATCGAGGGCGTTTAGGGGCCTCACGATGGTGGTGCTCTTGCTGGTGAGCCTAGTGGTGCATTGGTGAGGCACGACAATGGTGAGCCTCTCGATAAGGAGATCTTCTATGAGTAGATTGGTGGCTATCGTGAGCAGTAGCTACAGGGGGTGCAAAAGCCCCTGGTTGCTGTTGTATAGCGATGGAGTGCTGCTTCTGCAGCTCCTGGACTGTCATCATCAATGCTTGAACTTGCTGGATAAGGGTGGCGAGCTGATTCGGCTGGATGGTTTGAGGTGATGGTGATGATGAAAAAGAAAGGTTGGCCTCATGCTGCTCAACTTGTCGTGAGGGCTCTCCCACGCAGCTGGTGGAGGCCTCTTGCATCATCATCATCTTTGATTTAGAAGGGATGGGATTTGTAAGCTAGTATCGTTGATCCGTGTTTGCCCTCTTCTTAGCGTGCCAATCTGCTGTCGCCAAGACACCCCTTGACTGTTGGCGAGTGTCTAATCACCTTCTTTGGTTGATCAAGAATCATTCAATAGGCTTCGCTTGATCAAAAACCTACAAGAAGTCTCTGGGTCGTAGATTTTGGCGGGAACACTCCGATACTCAAGTCAGTGCTTTGGGCAACAGCTGTTAGCTTGAAGGAAAGCTTGAGGATCTTAGAGAGAGATGCTCCTGTGAGCGTATATATGTCTTTTACCTGATGAAGGTTCCTCTTACCCATTTATGAAAGTTCATGGAGCTTGCGACATAACTGAATGCCAGAGCGCAGCTTGCAACGTAATTGAATGCTAGAGCATGCATTATGGGGCCAGGGTGGCCATAACTGAATTGGCAGGATTTGCTCCCGCATGGCATAGCAGAACTGGCAGGATTTACCAGGCCTGGATGACCATTGCAGAATTGGTAGGATTTGCCTTCTGCGTCCATGGCAGAAGGAATATTTCTATTGAGATTCAAGATCATGGAAGGATTGTGCAAGCCGTTATGGACAGAAGGGGTCGTATATGTGGGTCCCACAAGGAATCCAACTCGGGTGATCGACTGAAAGTTTTATTCGAGTGGCTGACTTAAGGTCCTACCTGGATGGACGGCTTGAGATCCTACCCGAGTGGTCGACTGAGGATCCTATCAGGGTGATCGACTAAGGATCCTAATCGGATGGTCGACTGAGGATCCTACCCAGATGGTTGACTGGAGAGCTTCTGAAAGTATGATCATCATCATTGATTGGGCATTGCTCCATTAGCCCTATCACCCTGGTTGATGCATAAAGTGATAGAACAAATCTTAGGCATCATTGTTCACTTAATAAGTAACATGTTCTATATTTCATTAGATAACTAGATTCTATGGAAAAAATAACAGTAAACATATCAGTTGTTCAGTAGAATGGTTGGGTACGTATCACTAATTAAGTGAAATACAGATGACAAGCATCTATACCTAAGTTAAAAAATAAAATAAAATAAAATTTATGGTGCATATATGTTCTAGGCATACATTGTCCATAGAATTTGAGGCTAGAGCATTATTGTTTTTAGGTGAATAACTATATATATATATATATATATATATATATAACTTCAATAATCCCATGTCTTTGATTTAGTTAATGATTCCTAATTCTTATTTTAACTTTTGATGAACTCTTATAGCTTTTGTTTTTTTCAAAATTTTTCCCTGAATTCCAAATCTTTATGCTTAGAAGCCGGCTTCTTAAATAATGCCTCCACCAAACTTTTGCTTGTATAAAGCCTTCCAGTGCAGATCCAACGCAACCAATTTCATGTAATATTATTCTGTTTACATTCCAACAGCATCAGCAAAATGAGGTGATATTATTATTCAATATAATATTATTCTTTCTCCTAATAGCAATTTCAACCATCTGATGTAAGGCCAGCATCTGGAAGTCAGGCAAGCTGCAAAGGAATGCCTATAGTCCACCTGTAGTTGGTCCCAATACTTTTCTTCTATGTAATAGATGCAACCAAAAGTTCAAACGTGATGATGACGTGAAGGGAAAATGCAAGCAAGCGGGCCACACAGATCGACTACCAAAGGGCTTACGACTGTGTACAAGGATCGGATTCATTGCCTCTAATCTCACCTCTTGGCGGGTTAATTACTAGTGATGGCCTAAATTATCGTCCATCAGAAAGTTTTCTAGAGCCATATGCTGCCCTGAATGAGGTGTTTCTAGTGAAGGAGTCCAACACATCCCCAACAACCCTCGAGACCATCAGAGGATCCTTTAAATCCCCTCATCGAATCTGTCGCTGGAACAAAAAGGGCAAGGGAAGAGAATAAAGAATTTGTGGGCAATGTACCGTTCACTTAGTGGGGTTGGTTGGCTAAAAGGTTGTATGACTGGATATATATATATATATATATATATATACAGATACTTCCTGAATGTAGGTATCCAAGTATTTTTTGCGAGGTAAAGATATCTTGTGGATCCACCAATGGAATCTGCTTTCATTCTAAGTTTCCAGCAGCTGTAGAGTGATGAAGATATCTGTTCCCTCCGTTTGAGCCCAATCAAATCAGTTGGCTCTTTTCTGGTCTTTTCGATCGGTCAGCAGAAACCAAGCAAAGGCGTGTAATGACGATGCTGTCAAATCCCATCCAGTCATGTTCTATTCGCTTTCCCTCCATTCATACGCATGGCATGCCACCTTGTCGTTCGCATCGAGACTTTTGTGACAAGCGAAGCGTCACGATGTCCTTGTATGAACCCGTGTTTGCCTTAGCTGCCACAAATTAATCAAAATTCCTCTTCATCGTGGTCAAAGTGATCACAATAAGTGAACCGGACATCATTTTCATGGAGAAAGAAGAAAGAATAACGCGAAATATAAAGGTTGTTTGGCTTCTTTTCGTGACGGAGTGGATTGGGAGAACCCAGCCAACCATTTTTAAGCTTTGTAATATGTTTAAAGAATGTTAAATTTATCAACGAATTTGTTAGGATTATTTAATTTTAAAGATTCTTTCATTTTATAAGATTTTCTTAATTTGAAAATATTTTGTTATTAAAAAAACTTCTAAACCTTAATTTTTTAGCATTTTCTTAATTATGAGTTATTTACATTTAGAATTTCTTGATCTAATTATATTAGAACTTTCTTAAGTTCTATGGTACAACCCTATAAATATGTCGACATTTTTTTTATATTTTTCATAGTAAAATAATATCATTAAGTTTTCTATTTAAAAGCTCAACCCCTTAAATTGTTCATCAAAAAGTTTAACCCCCTTAAAATGATTATATGAGAGCATGATCCCTTCAAGCGATCATAATTATCATTAATTTTTTTATTTTATTTATTGTTGTGATCAAAATTCGCAACAATTGATAGAGCCGACAATTTAATGCTCATCTATTCTTTACCTTACTTTTATTATTTTTTATCTACAAAAACCTAGTATTGAAAAAAAAAAACTTCCTTACATAACCTTGATTCTTGTTGCTACCCTAAAACTATCTTTTTTGTCTCAAAAAAAAAAAAAAAAAAAAAACTAGCCTTGTGTTCTATTTTTTCCCACCTACAAAAGAAAAATAAATGAAAAAAGAGAGAGAACAGAAAAAAAAAAGAGGGAAGAAAAAGTTGAAAAAAAGAGAGAGAAAATTTTCTTTAATTTTAGAAAGATTTCTGTTGTTACCAAGATCTGTAAAAACTATGGTTAAAGAAACTTGTTTGTAACAACCACTACAACAAATATGGGCTTTTCTTATGATTTTCACGCCTATGATAAAAGAGATCTTTCCCTCTGATTTTCTGTAATCGTAAGAAAAGATTCTATAGTGAAAGAATTTGTACTATGAAGAATATTTTTTTATTATTGTGAAAATATCTTTCCTACGACAAATCCAAAATCGTATGAAAAATTTTGGTGCCTTTGTGGAAAAACTTTTGCTTATGATTTAGTGAAAATCATAGGGAACTTTGGGCCAACATATTCTTGGAGGCAAAATCATCCACTAATTTATTTCTCTAAATCAAATAGTTTTGCCTACAATTTTCTTAAGTCGTAAGGAAACATTTTGCCTATATAAGTTTGGTCAACAAAGAGGATAAATATTTAGTAAGCCTTTTCCTATGATTTTTATGAAAATCATAGGCAAAGATTTTTTCTGGACCTTTGCCTATGAAATTCATGAAATTCGTACACAAAGGTTCAACGGATAGCCTTTGCCTATGATTTCATTTAAATCGTAGGCAAAGGCTGGCAAGTGAACCTTTGCTTACAAAATTAGTCAAACTCATAAGCAAAGGTTCAGCTTTCTGTTTTTACCTACGATTTAAATAAAAATCGTAAGTAAAGGCAATAGTTAAATCGTAGGCCAAAGCAGGAAACTGAACCTTTGCTTACGAATTTGACTAACTTCGTAGGCAAAGGTCCATAAGAAAATCTTCACCTACGATTTTCATAAAAAACGGAGGTAAAAGCATAAAGCTAAACCTTTGCCTACGAATTTGACTAATTTCGTAGGCGAAGGTTCAATGAGCATGTGCTTATGATTTTAGTGTTGTAGGCAAAAAGAAAAGCTTGGACCTTTGCCTACTAGATTTATTAAAATCGCATGCAAAGGTTTGGACTTAAACCTTCTCTCTCCTGATAGTTTCAGCTCTTCGGCTCACAGCTACTCTCATTCCGCCCCATTTTCCTTGACTTTCACCTCCCTTCATCCCTGAGCTCCCAAACCGCTGCCGAAACTTGCGAGATCATCGCCAGGAATTGTATTGACGCACGCCTCAGCCCCGGCCCTATCACGGTCCGACCCGATCCTGATCGTCCTGGCGAGGCCCGCCACGAGGGACGAGGATGATGGAGATTCAGTATCCAACCAATCTTTGAAGCAGATAAGCATCTCAACTGTCTCACTAGTCATCTTACTTCTCTTTTCGTTCATAACATGTCGACTTGCACTGAAAGCGGATTCTGATGCTACTGTGGACATCGACAGAGCTAAAATATCTCGTGCAATGGCAGACATAATAGGATATTGATTTCTAACACTCTTCCACTAAGTTAATACATCTAAGCTTTCTATTTGATATTCATCATATGAAGAATAAAGATCGTTTCGTAAATAAAATTCTAATTCATTACTTAAAGATGAAGAAGATGAAGAAGATGAAGTATGTGTGTGATTTCTAATGAATAAAAAAATAGATGATGAACGAGATCTAGAAGAAGAAGCAGAGCTTTGAGCAGGTATTCATATAAACCATAAATATCATTAAGAAGTTGTTGCCGCCGGGATTTGTTATCCGACTCGGGCGCGGTTGATCTCCTGGTCTAGGCTTCCTCCTAGGCGGACCTGCACAGAAGTCCTCGCGCGAGAGGCGTTGGGGGTGGTCCTCCATGGAAGACCCTCCGACGCTTAAGTCAGTGGGGATCGGTGAGCAACAGAAAATGGGGAGAGAAATCTCTCCGAGAAGTCTCTCCAGGGGTGGCCGATCGGAGCTCTAGGGGAGCGCCGACGAGCAGTGGGGGAGAGTGAGAGTGAGCCAGGGGCTGTGAGCGCATACCTGAGAGAATCTGGGAGTGTCGTATTTATAGGAAATCACCTGGATCTTGAGCGCTTTCTGGAAGGTTCGAAGGTTGTTAGGATACGGGAATGAATCGAATCAGGCCGTTGTAAGGCCGGTGGGATCCGTATCTTGTTCGTTAAGGGATCGACGGCTAGGAGAACTCTTTGATGGCCTAAGATCTGATAGATGCGTAGGTCCCAGGTAGTTATATTAGGTCCTAGATCACTCTCCAACATGATTCTCTGTTTGAGATTCTGTTACGATAGGTCTAGGCTCTCCTGCGTCGGGCTCCACGGAGGTGAGTGTCGAGTCATGGATCGCTCAGGGAGGCCGAGCTATAGAAGCTCGGGGGAAGCCGAGCTATAGGAGCTCAAGGAAAGCCGAGCCATGGGAGGCTCGGGGGAAGTCGAGCTAGAGGTAGCTCAGAAAAACCGACCTATGGGAGCTCGGAGAGGCCGAGCTATAGGTAGCTCGGGGAAGGCCGAGCTATAGAAGCTCATGGGAAACCGAGCTATAGGAGCTCGAGGAGGGCGAGCTATGGGAAGCTCGGGGGAAGCCGAGCCATAGAAGCTCGGGGGAAACCGAGCCATGGGAGGCTCGGGAGAGGCCGAGCTATAGAAGCTCGGGGGAAGCCGAGCTATAGGAGCTCGAGGAAAGCCGAGCCATGGGAGGCTCGGGGGAAGCCGAGCTATAGAAGCTCGAGAAAAGCTGAGCCATGGGAGGCTCGGGAGAAGCCGAGCTATAGGTAGCTCGGAAAAATCGAGCTATGGTAGCTCGGAGAGGCCGAGCTATAGGTAGCTCGGGGAAGGCCGAGCTATAGAAGCTCGGGGGAAGCCGAGCTATAGGAGCTCGAGGAAAGCCGAGCCATGGGAGGCTCGAGGGAAGCCGAGCTATAGAAGCTCGAGGAAAGCCGAGCCATGGGAGGCTCGGGGGAAGCCGAGCTATAGGTAGCTCGGAAAAACCAAGCTATGGTAGCTCAGAGAGGCCGAGCTATAGGTAGCTCGGGGAAGGCCGAGCTATAGAAGCTCAGGGGAAGCCGAGCTATAGGAGCTCGAGGAAAGCCGAGCCATGGGAGGCTCGGGGGAAGCCGAGCTATAGAAGCTCGAGGAAAGTCAAGCCATGGGAGGCTCGGGGGAAGCCGAGCTATAGGTAGCTCGAAAAAACCGAGCTATGGTAGCTCGGAGAGGCCGAGCTATAGGTAGCTCGGGGAAGGTCGAGTTACGGATAGTTCGGAAAGGTCGGGCTATGAAAACTCGGAAAAATGAGTCAGGGGTCGCATGGCCTGCTAGACCACATTAGTTTAGCTTGTTCCTCGGGGGCATATCATAGCGAGCGGAGGAATGGGGCTGATCCTAGCCCCCTCGCACGATTATCAATGTAATAACGATTTTACCCCTCAACAGAAGTCATGTTACCTCATCTTTAACAGGTTCGGGATTTTGATTCATGTTTTCATAATATTAATTAATTAAAAAATTTACACCATTTAATTTAATTTTAGGATAAAAAATAACAGCTAAGTTATGCAATAGACATATCCTATTCCAATATTCATTCCATTTAGTTTCCATATTACATATAATAGACATTAAAACTTCATAATATCTATATTCTTTAAATTTTTTACTAATTATATATGCTTTTTATAAAAATGAATAAGAAGTTGGATAATAGATACCTAAAAGAATATTTGTAGCATCATAAAAAGTAACAAAAAATCTTCTAAAATTTTACCTTGATGCCAATCAAGTTTAGTCAATGTAAATCCCAATCCATGATCATTAATATAAGCACTTAATAAGTTCTTATATGGATATGCATCATGTATCATGATATAGGTACTATTCCAACGAGTAATTACATCAAGTTTAAATTTTTTAAAATGTTTATCATGATCTACACATAATTGTTTAAATTCTTGAAGTCTTGACCTTAAAGCATGAATAAAAGAAATTACATTTCTAATTTTTGAAATAACCTCTTGAATTATGTTCATGCCAGATTGAGCAGAAAGATTTAATATATGATATGCACATCTAATATGAAATAATTATCCATCTAAAATGGAATGCAAAGAGTCATTTAATAATGCAACAGCAGAATTATTATTAGATGCATTATCAAAAGTAATTGATATTATTTTATTATTAATATAATATAAGCATGTAGTTTGATAAATAACATTTGAAATTTATTGTCCCAGAATGCAAAAAATCAAAAGCACGAAAAGCAAGAATTCATTTATTTAGTTGCCAATTATTATCAATATAATGAGCAGTAATAGCAATAAAACAATTACTACCTATAGATGCCGACCAAATATTAGAAGTTAAAGAAAATATAGTATTTAAATTTGAAAGACTTTCAGTTAAACTTTGTTTCATTGCTAAAAAGTTTATCATAGCCACTCTTCTAAAGGTACGGCTACTAGTTCTTCTATAAGTAGGTTGTAGGTCTAATTGAACATATCGTTCAAAATTATAAGATTCGGATAAACTAAAAGGTAATTCATCCTGAACTATCCATCTTACAAGTAATTTTTTTTGATTTTCATGGTTATATGCAAAATTACCTACAAGTGATCCCTCTTGTATATTAAAGGTACATTACTGATGGGAATTATGCATCCTATGAGTCTCTTGATGTCTTTTTTAATGCACTATTCCTTCAGTACTAGAACAACTGTAAAGTTTTGTACATTTTTTACATTTTGCTTTGTAGACTCCATCAACTATAATTCTATCAAAATCATTCCAAACACTACTAGTCCTCTTACGAGAAAAGGTTTGACATTCACTGACACTGGCTCTAGAGGAAACTTGGGATTGGGGTTGGGGATTAGTTTTCTCACCCTTAGAAAAAGGGTGCATGTTAAAATTACTTTCGTTCAAAGATGTTATATCTAAAATTTTTAATTAATAAAATTAAAAAAATAAAAATTAACCCATAAGAAGGAATTGAGAAGAGGATAAAAGGTAGAGGTGTGGAGCCAAGATTTGTGAGCTTCTTCTTGTACTCTCGCCTCTCAACAAGAAGTGACCTTGTAGCACTTGGATACTTGTTAGAGCACTTGCCACTTGCAAGAACACTTGCAAACTAAAAATTAAATTGCTAATCTGCTAGAGCACTTGCTAGAAGAGAGAAATAGTAGTAATAGAGAAGAGTTGGTTTGGTGTGGTAAGAATGAGGGAGAAATGAGCTATTTATAGAAGTTCTATTTTTTTTTCAAAAATATCCTTTAATATAACTATTATATGGCTGTTGGGAGGGGCAAAATGGTCTAAACCTCCCTAAACGATAGCCGTTGGACCGTGCCAAGCACGACCCATGGTGGGCCGTGCCAGGCACGACTAGGCCATTTTTAACGACTATATAGCCATTAGGAACTATGCATGGCACACGGCTCAGGCCCATTTGTTACTGGATCGTGTCGGGCCTGAATTTTTTTTTTTTTACTATGCCGTGCCTTGTATGGCTCGTTTGTTACTGGGCCGTGTCAGGCAGGGCCCAGTGCCCACCTTTACACGTGATGAGGGTCTACTTCGATGGCGGCTCCCATGGCGTGGACGGTAATAACACGAGGAGTTCGGGGGTGTTATTCGAGTCGCTGCTCCCTTCACCGTCAGTGAAGGCACCAGCGCCGGCGCCTGCCGTCGCTACGGACGTAGGAGTTCTTGAGCCGCTGCTATCTGTGCCCGAAGGAGCTTCACGGTTTGGATGTTTTCATGTACAGGAACCTCCATTTCCCTTTTGTTTAAAATTATTATTATTGTTAAACCCTCTTTCTCGTCTGTAGTTTTCCATCCAGTTGTTGATTTGTAGTCTATTAATCATTCCATTTCAGGTTAGAAAAACTGATGTCTTTGCATTCCCTCTGGATCTCCAATAACTTTCTTAATGAGCATTCTTAACCTTTTTCATGGTCTCTGTTAATAATTGACATTGTAGGATGCTCTCATGCTGTAAGAATGCAACTCTAATATATGGGATTATTTTTTTATTTTTTTTCTTATAAATTTGTCTTTAAAGAAGAGAGAAAGCGTTCTGCAGCGTGGAATGTCGATGCCAGCAAATTATAAGTGATGAGGGGTAAAATCGTCATTGCATTGTTAACCACTCACATCGGCGATGGGGTCGCGCCCAGTCCAAATGCCCTGCTTGCCAGCTGGCCGGCTAGCACGATATTCTAGCAACAAGAGTCTCCTCATAATGAAGAAAGAGATCAAGAGGGAAAAAAAGGGTCACGTCATATGCGTGGGTTCTCCCAAGGGCCCCTCATTAATATCTGGCAGTCAATCAATAGGCTGGAGCATTTAATGGTGCAGAAACGGTCATAATGACTTAGCCAGCATTTAATGGAATAAAAAGAGAGAAGAAAGCATGCTTCGGCCAACATGCATCGGAAAATATAGTTCGGCAAATATACTTCGGTCAACATAGCTCGGCCATCATAGCTCGGCCAGCCTCGGCCAGCATAGCTCGGCCAGCATAGCTCGGCCAACATAGCTCGGCTAGCATAGCTCGGCCAGCATAGCTCGGCCAGCCTCAGCCTCAGCCAGCTTCAGCATAGCTCGGCCAACATAGCTCGGCCAGCATAGCTCGGCCAGCCTTAGCATCAGCCAGCTTCAGCATAGCTCAGCCAGCATAGCTCGGCCAACATGCCTTGGCAAATATAGTTCGGCCAACATGCCTGGGCAAATATAGTTCGGAAAATATAGTTCGGCCAACATGCCTCGGCAAATATAGTTCGGCCTCCGCAACCACCTCATAAAGGCCACATATATCCACCTGCTTTAAGGCATTCAATGCCTTATTTTCTTCCCTGCATTAAGGCATTTATGGCTGCCACGTTCGCCCTTTATGCCTTGGCACCTACCTCCGCCGAGTCTCCACCAGCCATGATGACTGAACCACAACACCTCTGCGGAATCTGGCGCGGGAGAGTTCAAATTCACTGTAACAGAATAAGATTCTAAACAAGGAATCATACCAAAACGTGGCCTATGACCTACAATAGTGGCCTAGGGGGAGAGTTCAAATTCACTGTAATAGAATAAGATTCTAAACAAGGAATCATACCAAAACGTGGCCTATGACCTACAATAGTGGCCTAGGGACCACGCAGCCACTGAGTCTCGAGCCATCGGCCAGCTCTCCCCGCCTCCCAGCCGTCGATCCTCTAACTAACCAGATATGGATCCTACCGGTCCTGTAACAACCTGATTCGAATCCGTTTTGAATCCCAACAACTTTCAGACCTCATCCAGAGCACGTTCAAGAAGTCAAGTGACCGCCTATAAATACTACTACCCTCAAGCCTCTCAGGTACGGCGATTCTACGCCCATTTTTATTCGTAGTTCTCACACTCCGCCATGAAAGCTCCCACGAGAGCTCGGAGGAACTCTTCTGGGAGATCCTTCTCCCCATATTTGTTGATTGCTGGTCTCCACTGACTTGGGCATCGGAGGGTCTTCCGCAGAGGGCCACCCCCAATACCTCTTGCGTGAGGACTGTCTTGCAGGTCCGCCTAGGAGGGAGCCCACGCTGCAGCCCGATCGCGCTCGAGCCGGAGGACAGATTTCGGCAGCAACAATAAGCAATGAGCACAGAAAAAAATGTGGCCCCGAAGAGTCGCCATGCCCTGCTCCCCTTCTCTTCGCACCAAGCGTTGCAGCGGCTTGACGCAAGAAAGAGTTGGGGGTAGGCCTGAAGATTTGTTGAATGTGGAATTCTTTAGTCTTTGATATAGCATAGCAAACATTGGAAGTTTTTTATATCATAGATGCCGCATTTTTATAAGAAATAGCGGTGTTATTATTATTATTATTATTATTTACAAGTACTCCTGCTACTTGGCTTTATAGCGCCAAACCTTTGTATATTAACGGAGTCATAAATCCTAATGTTGATCACCCCTGATTGTTTGTGTAGCTGTATGTAGAACTTTTCAGGTTAAAATGTATATTGTTCTGCTACATCCATCCACAGCACCAGGCAACGTTGGGTGCTTAATAGATTACTATTTTTCAATGGTTACTTGGAGTTGGAAATCAGGTGGTGGTTATGTTGCACGCTTCCAAAAGATCCAAAAATGCTTCAGGGCCAAACCTCTTACCCAAATCCTCTGGATGTCAACGTTGATGAGGCAGCTGGTTCATGTTTGAAAATTGAAATAACATGAGGTTTGATCAACTCTGATTTCCTCAGTCATCAGGCCGTTTACTATAAAAAATTTCAAATAAAGGAGTTCATCTCAGTTTGATAGTTTTTATCTGCCACAGTATTTTCTGAAACTGAACGTTCAAGTTTGCTGTAAATTTTATCCTGTGGCCCTTGTGCCAAATGAATGCTCTCTTCTTTCTTCCAATATGACAAGATGACCTTTAGCCATTTTGTGAGATTTAATTTAGAGTGTAGGTGATTGATCCATTCTGTTTCCCCTTTTGATTTTTGACAAGCATTGATCCATTGATCCAATAAATGTAGGCTTTTCCCTACGATTTTAGACATATTTTGTAGGAAAAAATAAAAATAAAAATATTTATTTACCATTTTTTTTCTACGATTTAATTTATTCTCGTAGGTAAAAATTGTTAAAAAATAATAATTTATCATTTTTCTCTATAAAATTTTCTTTTCTCATAGGTAAAGACTTTTAAAAATATGTATTTACTACTTTTTCCTACGATTTTAAGCACTTTCGTAGGAAAAGATGCTGATTAAAAAATATTTTTTTAGTTTTTTTCTATGATTTTGGTGTTTCTTGTAGGGAAAGAAATTATTAAAAATATTATTAGTAACTTTTTCCACAAGTTTTCTATTTTTCATAGAAAAAAATTAATTAAAAAAAATTAATTTTTTCTTTTTTCTATGACTTTTCATTTTCGTAGACAAAAGTTTTCGAATTTTGGTCACTCTTTTCCTACAAAAAATAAACTTTACCTACAAAAAAAATTGTAGGAAAAAGTTCTACTTGTTGCCTACTATTTTATGAAAGTCGGAAGCAAAGGCTTTTTCGACATGCCTTTGCCTACGATTTAATCAAACTTTTGCCGATAGCAGGAAAGCCTTTTTCTATGATTTTTTTATCTTTTTTATAAAAAATATCCTAGGTAAAAGTTAATTTTTTTGTAATGAATGCAAGAAACGTATGGAAGGTGATATGGAAATCTGAAGAGATGACAGAGGCATCTGTAATAGAGTTATAGGAAGCAACTGATGAAAATATCCATAATATGACTCTAAAGTCATGGATACTTTAGTTGATTTTAAAAAGATGATCATTGGCATGATAGAAAAAAAATTAGTGAATTTTTAGGTAGCAACCACCAAATTCAACAATGAGGATTTAATCACTATATAGAGATTGAACGAATAACTCAATCTCAAATCATGCACCTTGAAGTCTTCTATTCTAACGGAGAACTCATCAAGTTGTGCTAAACCTCCACAGTAAGTGAGTATCAATTTCAATTTGAATAACTCACTAATCGTTATACAAGGTTAACTGAGAAATTTTTTAAAAGCTGCTTTGTGGATTGACTTAAAGAAGAAATCAAGCATGTAATTCACATGTTTCGATCAATTATTATGATTGAAGCTGTTGGTTTTCTAGGCTTAAAAAAGAGCAATTGCTTGCTCTATGCAAGCAAGAGGATAGCTATTCTAGTATAAAAAAGCAAGCTAACTCTGAACCTAGACCTAAGGAAACACATAATTTTTGGTGTTAATTTAGATCCCTGTGTAGCATTTGTTTTATCTCTTGGTGGCATTAATTATATAAAAATTGAACCAGGTGGTAATTGGGGTGATCATCGTAATATTTTTGTATTAGATGGTCAAGATCTCCATTATTCAGTCATGTAATATGAAAGAAATGATGGCATATTTATAGGAAGAGAATAGTACTTTAGCATCATAAAATCTGCTCCTTTACATACATCTATTAATGCAGCTACCTCTTCTCAAATAGCTATCTTAAGGAGTTCCACCTCAATATCTTAGCCTTACCAGCTCTCACATTGGAATCAAACTATAACAAAATCATAAAAAGTGTCACAAAGTAAATGGTTGTTATTACAGGACTCTATGATGAATAGCGGTGTCAATACTATAAATCTGGATAATATTTTTTTTAGTTTAAAGCAAGCAATGGATTGGTACTCATATATATTTACTTTTGATCTTGGTCCACAAAAGTTATTACATTATCTAATGATGGCCCCACAAATTTTGGATCCAATACTCATGACTTTCCTCAATAGACACTTACAGACCAATGTTCTATTTTAATGGGGATACAGATAAGAATAATAGAAGAGGCCACATAAGAGTAAAGTTGCGGAGAAATTTTTTTATTTCTAACCCTAAGAACAAGGTTAATTTTAAGCCCCAAGGACAAGCTTAATTTTAAGGAGAGTGGAATGTTAGGATTCCTTAATTTTGAAGATTCCTTCAATTTATAATTTTTTTTTTTTTGATTTGGAGGGATTTGGTTATTAAGAAAAACTTTTAAGCCTTAGTTTTTTGGTATTTCTTTATTATGAATTATTTACATTTTGAGATTCCTTTTTTAATTGCATTAGAACTTCCTTAAGTTTTAGGGTACAACCCTATAAATATGTAAACGCCTTTCTTGTTTTTTCAAATAATATTATTAGTTTTTCTATGTGGAGGCTGAACCATGTTGAAGTGTTTATCAGGAGGTTTTACCCTCTTAAAGCGGTTATTTGGATGTGTGATCCTCTAAAGCGGTTACAATTGTTCCTAATACTTTTATTCTATTTATCATTATGAACGAGGTTTGCAACAAAATTCTTGTTTATTGTTTATAGAACTGAAAAGAGAATAACAATAATAGACTATCCTCACTCGGCTATGGATTACCAAATTGAGAGTCAATGCCAACTTTTATAGCTTGAAATTGATGGGAATGTCAAGATTATTCCTGATTTTTTTTGAAAAAAAGGATAAGATTATTCTTGAGAAAGGATATTGAATTATGATTGAATTGCTTCTTTGATGAGCACAAGTTCCAAGCAAATTTCTACTTGTTAAATAAGATTAGCACAATAAAAGAAAACCTTAATAGGTATGTAACAAGGAAGAAAATTTTCTATACGAGATAGATATGAAGGAGGAGACCTTCAAATCTTGCCCATAGAGGGAAAAATGCCTAACTTGGTCTTAGATAAGAACCCATAATTTGCACCTTAAATATCCTAAGAATTGGGGTTGAAATCTTGAAAGATAAGCCACACACTTAACTAAGCTCTAACTTGAGTATCCATTCCCTGTTAAAGAGATCCATTGAAGAGATATTTATTTAAGAAAAAAAGGGTGCATAACCTTTTGGCAAAAATTAGGTAAAAAACTTATATCACTTTCATTGAGAGAATGAAAAGAAATACATAGAATAAACAAGAAGGGAATTAGGAGAACAAAGAAAATTCATAGGGGCAAAAGGGAAAAAAAGGGAAGAAAATGGATAAGTAGGAAAGAAAATATATTAGAAAAGGAAAGAAGGATAACAAGAAGGCATGAATATTGCTCCTCTTTTTAGTACGCTAATTAAGAAGAGGATGGAAATAATTGGGCACTCGTTTGGGGCATATGGCATGAAAAAAGCTTCATGATCTTTCTTAAGAAGAAGATATCGTCTGCATCTATTCTCTCTAAGTCACTGTGCCATTGTCCTCCTTCAAGTATGAAAAATATTTGAATGCAAAATTGTTACTCATGTGATTCTAGTCAACCACATCCCTTCTCCATAAACTCATTTTCCTTCTTCTTATACATATTTTTCATTAATGAATATGGGGAAGCAAAGATTCTAGCAAAAAAAAAAAAAAAGAATATTGCACCTTTTCCTTTTCATCATAAAACTTCATCATAAAGAGTTGGATACTTTTTTCTTCCCTCAACAAAAGAAAGAGCTGGTTACTATTCTATAAGTAGAAAAAAAATATTTTTCAGCTTGATTGATTACCACGATAATAAGAGTTCTCCACTTCTTGTATATTTTGTAGTGTGGTTTAGGTTTTTTTTCCTCCCAAATTCGACCTTCAATACAAGTTGTACGAGTGATTCTCTTGTTTATTTTCTCCTCTAATTTTCTTTCCACTCAAGCAATTTCAAGCTACAAGGGTTACTCGATTTGGTTTTTGAGTTAAATCTCATAAGAATGCATGTACATGGAATCAAGTCACTGTGGCTAGAGACCCCAATATGTAATCGATATACCAGAGAAGTTTCATCAAATATCCATGACATCATTATGGACGGTTGGAGCACAAGTTGTGGCAAATGCTAATGTTGATGGTAACTAATTTAAAGGCTTTTATCTTATAACCAATTGCATGGAAATGTGCCTCTGAGCAAGCTTCATGACCAAAAATCCAGCTAGCGATCCATATTTTTCACTATAAATGCTAGTATTTTTGTAGTTGTTAAAAGAATGTGGATGACTGTCATTTGGACATGACATTAAAAGTATTCCAAGTTCAAGATGAAATTTCAGCTTAATATAATGAATTTAAGATAAAAGGCAAAAGGCGAATTTTTAATATTACAAATTTAACCAAGGTCCTTTTAATCAGCATGCAAGCAATTTGACCATCTTCTGACCATGATCCCCTTGGAATGACCTTGCCACTGCAGTTGGCTTAAAAGAATAAATAATTAAGATAAATAATAAGACAGTTGAATTGCATAACAAGATTTATCATTCTATCCATGATAGTACTACATATCTTGGAGGACAATGTAGTTTGTATTAAGTCAAAGCGCCTTGCCATTTTGTGCTTAGTTAGCATGCCAGTCGATCAGGTACCTATAGTAAGAGAGTAAGACTTACTGATCCAAACCAGATCTAATCCTTAAAGAGTTCATAGAGGTGGACCCAAATCCAAAAAATAGGTTTTACTCATTTAATCGGACAAGTTGCTAGTTAGATATAATCCACATTCTTATTTTCCTTGAAAGAACCATGTCTGCAGTTTAGTGTTTAATAGATAGACTTCGAATGATGAAGAAACCTTTTCAAATATAGCAAAGCCTGGTGAAGAGAAACCACTTAGTTCCTTGTTTTAGTCTACATGTTAGCTGTTCACAATTGCCATTGAGTTGTGAAGAGTTGCCTACTAGAATCTACTTTAACACTTGTTAGAGAAAGTCAAGTGCAGAAGACCTTGATATGCATGTGGGACTTTAATTCAGTCTAAAATCTTAAGCTGTTAATTTTGGGGTCTAAACATCTATATTATTTTTTTGAAATTCTATGTGAGATTAAATCTCCATGTGATATTCAACAAAAGCCTGTCTAAATTTCTCCAAGATCGATTCACATTTCGCTCTATTGTAGATACTTTTCTTTATCTTGTTCTATCTTGATGATATTTGATAGTTCTTAAAATAGTTTCAGTTATGTCTTAGAAATTTCATTTCTAAAGAAATATATGGCAGTCTTTTCCATAGAGTTTCGCTCAAAAATCATGTTTTGCAGATTGTGATGGACCCAAATGCTCCAAGTGACTCACACCTCAGAGAATATTAGCACTACTAACTTTCTTAATTTGTTACACCCCAGCCTAGCCATATAAGTTAGACACATGACACAAATAGCTGCACAACTTACAAGGCTCATATATACCCATGACATATGCAAAGCCTTAAAATATATAGACTCATGCTAAGAGCAAAAGCAACATGATTTTTCTTTTTTAAAATAAGTTATCAGGTTGTGCTAACATACTAAGGAAATAGAGTGCTCCATATAGGAAGTAGAACTCAATCACAATAAAAAAAAATCAATAGATCTTCATAAAGAAAATTTAAACTAACAAGAGTTTCAATAGACAACTAGAATTCTTCTATAATGAGTCTTATGAAAGCAACATAAGTTTCAACCAGCATATAGTCTAGACCTCCTCCTCTGCTTGCAACCAACCCAAAGTCCACAACTAGATTAGGGTTCCTATTTTCAGAGGAAAAAAATGAAAAAGATGAGCCTAAAATCTCAATAAGGGTCCGACATATCCAACGCTATTTTTAAAGCAAAAAATAATTATGATAAACAAGTTTTTGCCAATATTGATATCTATTTCAGCCATAATTAAAGAAAAGAATGTATGCCAAGTGCATTCTAATCCAAGCAATTCTTCTCAATTTTACAATCCAAACATAAAGTAAATTAAACTCAACAACTGAGCTATGATTATTCTTAGACCTCATGAATAAAGATCGCTAATAAGATTTCATGCTTATGCCCTCTAATTAGGTATAAATAACAGGATTTTACACTTATATCCTTGATCAAGCAGTGATAATAAGACATCACACTTGCACCTTATAAACAAGTGTCGAAGGAATGTGAAGCCAAAGCACCATGATCAAGCATTGATGGAACATGGCTAGTTATAAAACTCAATTAGGCATAAATAATAAGATTTCACACTTATATCCTTGATCAAGCATTGATAATGGGACATTACACTTCCACACCATAAACAAGTGTCGAAGGAACGTGAAGCCTATGCACCATGATCCAGCATCGATGGAACATGGATGGTATAAAACTCATATTCAAGCTATATATTTAAGTAATGTGGTACCAATAAATTTCAAACAACAACATATCCAATTACCAAGTGATATATAGAATGAATTTATGAATCAACAAAATATAATTTTTAGATTTGAGAGTTCTTATTCCACAATAAAAAGTCCAAAGGAAGGGCACTCATCAGCAAATTCTCATTTTAAGAATTATTGTATCCAACCATGTTTCTTTTACTATAAACATATAATATCATAAAAAGCAAAAAGAGCCAGTGGAAGAGGCACTTACCTCTAAATGCATAATTCAAACCCCACAATTAATATAACGGCGCAACATCTTAAGTTGACGCAAAATAGATAAAGTATTGGTTAAAATGATAGTTTGACAATTACCTAAGGCATACTTCAGCAACAATTATTCAAACAAAGATTTATTTTCACCAACTGGACTTTCTCAAGAATATAGAATTTTTGTGAATTATTGAACCCAATTACCATATACAAAATTTTCAATCCTAATTTGATCTCTAGATAAAGTAATAATAACTAAAATTTGAACTTTGAAATTCTACTTTTCCAACAATCAACAAGGGAAATACCAAATTTTCATAAGCATTCTTCTTAAATTAAAATTTGAAACTTTCTATAATTGAATTATATTATTACTAATATTATTTCATATTAAAATTCCGATCTTATGTCAAGTATTAGATCACTCCAATATTGACATTGGAAATTCCCAAGTTCCACAAAACATGTTGATCCATCTAATTATTAGACATAAATTGTATATAAACCCACAATATCAAGAAAAAGTTCTATTAAAAAAATTCTCACCAAATCTTGAAATATATTTTTCTTATTTTAATTAATAGAAAAATTATACCGACTCTAAGTCACATGTTTGCACGTAATATTATCTCCCCTTCTACAATTCTAAACTTCTACGACCTCAAAATCATAGAATCTAAGTTCAAGAATCAAAATCATTAATTCTAAAATTCTATGTTATTCTAAAGAAAAGAGGCTTGGAGAGGAAAAGAAAATCTTACCTAGTTGTTGCAAATATGATCACCCTTTTTTTCTCCTTCTCCAAGAAACAAAACCTAGCTCCTTGCTAGATAAATTCTAAAAGCACCAAATAGAAGTTAGGATTAGGGTTTTCAATATGCAAGAGACAAAGAGAGAGAATATGAAAGAATAGATAGCATTGATCTGCTCATGAGAGAGCACAAAGGGAAATGATGGTTGTTGTTGGCCCAGATGGCAATCCAAGAGGGGAGGTGAATTGGGTTCTTAAAAAATTTTGGCTCTTAAAAATAATTTCACAAAGTGATAGTGCACAAGAATATATGTAATAAGTGTAGTGGTAAGAATGCAACGCAGAATATGAAAGATGGAGTAGAGAGAAAGAGAAACAAGCACGACAAACATAGAAAGTTTATAGTGGTTCGGTATTAGCTACACCTACATCCATTCCCAAGAAACTCTTGGGCCCACACTATAATCATCCTGATTATAGCAAAGTTATTTTACAAGATCATAACTCAAACTTATTATTTTATAATGGGATCACAACGAACCTAACTGGTTTTCACAGGATCACCAGCACAAAATCTATCCTAAGCTTTTTAGCTTGAACAAGGCCAAACTACCTTCCTAATTCAATCCTTTGATTGAATCAATCAACAAGAATAACAGAAAGATAGTTACAACAGGAATAAAGCTTCTCAAATGAGCAAATAAGACAATATGATCAAGATAGAAATAGAAGAGCCTGATTTAGAAGATTTCTGAAGTTGGGCTTTTCTTCTTTTCTTTTTTTTCTCTGAAATGATCTTTCTTAAGTTGGGCTTGAAGCTTTGGAAGAATCGTTGATGTAGAGGCTTTTGAAGAACTAGGGCTCTTTGCTTCTTCTTTTGATTTGATAGAAATCATTCAAAGTTGGCTTTTGAATACTTTGGATTTATCTAAACTCAGTTTTAAACAAAAGAATTCAAACTTGAACTCTATCTTTTTTGATTTTTAATTATATTTTCTTTATTTTTTTATCTATTCAAAATGGTCGGATGACTCATCTTTTATAATCTCCTCTAAATCTACTTTTAGATGAAAACTAGTAGTTACAAATACTTATGGATGTGTTAAGTATGAAAGAGGAAAGAGCCATAGAAGTTTGTTAAAAAAAGTCAACCGTTGGAGTCATCTCTGATACTTCTGAAATTCGTTTCTGACAGATTAGAGTCGGCTCTAACTCGATCTGGAGTGGGCTCTAACTCAGGATATTCAAAACAAAAACTTTTGCTCGTCGTAGAGTTGGCTCTAGCTTTTGAGGGATCGATACTTCTCGTGTGGGAGTCGATTCTAGCGAATGCAGGAGTCGGCTCTAATGAACCTTCGAAAAATATAGTCTTTGTATAACCATTAGAGTCGGCTCTAATTCCTTGCAGGAGTCGGCTTTAATTTGACACAGAAATGAGGCTATCTATCTTTCGATTAGAGTTGGCTGTAATCTTTGCAGGAGTCAGCTCTAATCCATGCCAAAAATGCCAAACTGTTTCGATACGCTCCGAAGTCGGCTCTAGTACTTCTAGAGTCGGCTCTAATTACTGAAACTTGACATTTGATACTAGACAACGATTCAAACTCAATTTTTTTTAAATTTTGATTAGATAAACATTTAAATTTTCTAAACATTTAATCAAAATAATTAGTAACATAAGAAATATACTCATGTGATTTTTGTTATTCATCAAAATTAATAATTGGGTCAATAGTTGTGCTTAAGAGAAAGGGATGGAGAGACAGACATGCTAGAGAGAGAAGTAAAGGAAGGCCATGAGAAAAAAAAGTAAGATAGTGCATGGGCCTGAGAGATTATAAGAGAAGAGAGGGTGCATGAGTTCAAGTATGAATGAGAATAGTAACAACTATGTCAACTTCGAGCTAGACCTATGTTAAATTGAAAGAGAGATACTAAGGAAGATACCATCAGAGAGATAGAATGTGTAGGATGCATCTAGAGAAAGAGAGGTGGAAAGGAGCATGGTTAAAGTCTCAATTCCAATATGATATGTCTATGATATATCTCTTCTCTCTCTCATACATTTGCGTGCTCATATCAACATACACGAATGATCAAAGAAATATAAATGTTATGTCTAAATTAATCATACCAACTAATTTAGTTATGTTTCTCAAGAAAAAAGAAAAACTCATTTACTAGTAAACTAGGGCTCGGTAATGAGATTGAGGAGGTACTTAGTCTCATGACGTTGAGTTTGATATTAAAAAGAAAAAAAAGAAAGAAAAGTTGAATGGGCTCGGCATATATACATTTTATATAGAAACAAAGACATGGCTTTAAAAACCCATCTTATGTCACATGATATGTCACTAAAAAAGGATATATATATATATATATCCACTAATTAGGCACTACAATTAAGGTATTGCTGTCTTTCAAATATCTTATCCACACCTTCACCCCACACATGTAGATGTCATAGTGTCTTAGTTAGATTGAGCATAAAAGGGGTATCCCTGATTTATTATGTACAACTTATCAAATGCATATTTTGGGAAACTAAGATTGTTATACACAATAATCTAGTCAGAATAATTTTAATTTAGATTAATCCATGATATATATATATTATCCGAAGTGATTTTCAACCTGGGTTTAAGCTAAAACAAACTTAATTTTGATATGAAGCATGAAGGTAATTTATCTTTGCTTCCCACTTATCCTTAAATAAATAAATATAATAATTTAATTATAATAATGATCTAAAATGGTGGTACTAAGATTGCTTCTATATGATATAGATATTATAGATTTGAAATACAAAAATAAACTCACTCAAGATGAAGGTAAAGCTAACAATTCTTAGGCCTCACAATGGTGAAGTTTTGGGTGCCCTATTGCCGTAGTTTCGTAACACCCGAAGCCTATCTATTAGCCTAACTAATTTGTGGGCCAAAATCATGTAGCACAAAACTTGAGTTATAAGCACATAATACTTTTTTTCTCATCCAATATAGGACTAAATTTAGGGTATCACAATCTTTTCTTCTTATAATGCGACATCCTTGTTGTACACTACAAGCTACCCTTGAACTACATTGTTGGTGCTGGTTGCTTCATGCTATGACGAAACTTCACCACCGTCCTATAGGTAGCTCTTTTTTTTATATTTATCAACTTTTAAACATTCGTATCGACTCATATACCATTGATAACGTTTCAAGTCCATATATTGATTCAATTAACACTACAACAATATGCCTGAATAGCAACCCTTTTTTTCCGACGCATTTGGGTAGTGTCGAAAATTCCTGAAGCCTGTCGATGCTTTGTTAAAGCGTTAGAACATAACGACTCTAATGACGCTTTATAGCATTGGGAGTTTAACGACGCTTTTAAGTATCAAGATCGAACCATTCTTCACCCCCTTCCTAGCCTCGAGCTCTCAACCCCGATATTCTGCTTTGCCCTAGCTACCTTCTCCCTCACCCTACCATCCACGCTTCTCTTCCTTCTTGTCGCCATCAATGCCGCTGCCGGTATCATCCACTCCGTCTTCTAAACACCCCCAACTCCTCATCATCAAAGAGCTTCAATCTCTCCTTGCTGTCGCCGACCTTTGCTACCGACCTTGCCGTTCTCGACGTGGACAACCACCTCTGCCGCCCCTCCCTCATCGCTGCAGGCTACCGTCAGCAGAATCAGTAGCAGTCCTTCCCTTCTCCTTTCTCGATTTGATCTAAAATAGCAAGTAACACGCTACTCTTTAGATTACTTAATTAGAAAGCTCGTCTTGCAGCCTTTTCATGAATTTTTCACTTAAAACTAAGTACTATTCTAGTGGAAATGAACGTGTGTACCATGACATTTATGATGTTATTCCATCCGTTTTACTCAGAACTCATGACTTTGATTGCTGCTGCAATGCAATTTTTTTCTTACAGTAATTCTCAAAAGTTAAAATATAGGGGATTTGAATCGAAAGTTTCTGTGGATGGCTCAAATGAGCTTCATGGCCAATATTTCTCATGTTTCCAATTTGTTTTTATTGCGAATATCTAGGGCCTTTTTGGCCTTAGTGGTGTATTGATCATCCCCAGACAACAGATATCAACGTGAAAAAACTTGGTCAATCCATTTGCATCATGATTTCCTAGACAGACATTGCTCACAGCTGTTACTTCTTTGTTACTGGTCACATTATGCAAATATCATTTCATATTTTCATTTTCTCCTTTTAGTCCCTGGCTAAGTTGGAAGAACCAACAGTGAGTTTGAAAACACTTTTAGTATTAAAATATGAAATGATATTTGCATAATGTGTTTTAAGAATATACTGATGAAACTGATGCAAAATGATATTTGCAAAATGTGACCAGTTATCAAAATGTGACCACTGATGAAACTGATGCAAAATGCTGTTAGTATTAAAATTTTGGCTATAATATACTTTTGATCCTTAAACTTTCAGTTATTATAGTTTGATCTTTTGTGTTTTAAGAATGTTGTATTTCTATGTTATGTGGAGTTAATTAAAATTGATGGAGTAGCTGATATGTTACTTTGATGCAAACATATGGATTAGCTGATAAAATGGCATGAATTTTAATGGGTCATTTAATGAGACATAGAAATATAATGTTTTTAACATATGAGAAATTAAACTATAAAAACTAAAGTTTGATGAGCAAAATGAATTTTGAGTGAATTAGGTAAAGCATAATTTTGCCCAATTGTTTGATATTTATCAAAAAGAATGTGCTATTAAACATGCCATACGTTTTCCTCATTCATCTTATGCATGTGTCTAGTCATAAGCAAGAACAATGAGCTACGGCTTAGGATAAAGAGTGGGAAGAAAAATCATTCATATTTAGCCATACTTAAACAACAAATCAAAAGCTATTGGATTGGAGTAAAAAATGCTTTTTACCCCTATATTCTAGGTTTCAATACAGATTACACATGAAGAACAACTATTTCTTGCTCTGAAAAAAAAAAAAATTAAATTACATATGATTTTATAGTTGGAAGTGAGAATGTGAGCAGGAGTCTCAGCATGATGGGTCTGATGTATCTAACTTTGGATGCAGAGTGGGAAAAGGCTATTTAGGCAGATGCTTAATTAGATGATTCTTGTACTGCCTGAATAGATGCTTGCATAAAAAATTGACTTCTCTTTCTTCCTTAGTAACAAAAATTGACTTTCCTTTAGCAAGTAAATTATTAGGTGTTGAGAATAAAAGAGACATCTTCTCTAGGCTAATCATTGTTTATTTTCTCTTTACATAAACCAATAGATCTGCATTTTAGATTGTTGTTGCTGTGACAGCTGTTATTATTATTATTGTTGGTGGTGGTGGTGGTAGTGGTGTTGGTGAGGTGTTGTTATTTCTCCAATATCATTGTCTATTCACCATAGAGGGGGCTTAGGAATGGTGCTACATGAGTTAATTATGAGAATAGATATTAAGAGAATTTGAATTTAGACATAGAACACAGTATTCCAGTTAACATGTACAATTTTTCTTTACGATATCCGTTATTTAAGCAAAATGTGACTAACCATATGAATGGACTTATACATAGAAATGACCTAACTAGCAAAACCTAACTGAGCTAGATTGCAGTGACAAGCCAAGAAATAAAAATGTTCTTTGCTGATGAAAATTTTCACCTAGGTTATCAGATCATGTGGATAAAAACCAATTTCACTTTGGGCTACTGGTATAATTCTAGCATTTTAGCTGGAACACCATAATGAAATATTGGAGTTTGCCTACAAAAATAATGAACTATATGGATGCTTAAGTGCTCATTTATTCTACAAAAGTACTGACAATTACATCATTATTTTTCTCATGTTATCTCTAACTAAAAGAAATACATTTGTTCTTGATTGCTATATTTTTCTTGAATATAACATATGTTACAATGTTGCTTAGAATTGTGTGTAAAAAATGGGATCCCGGAGGGGACCCACAATGCTTACTTCTTTGAACCACATTTCTGCATTTTTGGATTTATGCCATACCGAGTATAACGGATGAAAAGTTGTAGTTCAACCAAATACAACAAAATATATAGATGGAATCAAGCAACCAAATGATTACCTAATTAGATGCCTTACAGAGATTGTGGTACAATGCAAATAACCTAATCAGATATCCTACTCCTTTAGCAAGTAATTGTGTAATTTACATGTTATATATTTTTTGTATTGAATATAAAGAACCCCATGCAAGGAGATATCATCAAAAGTCCATGTTATTTTATTATAAGTAGACAATTAACTAAAATAGTTATTTTGACTGTAATCCAGGAATTTGATTATATATACCTCATGAGCTTCAAATTAGTAATTTTGATCATTCTCGAATATAAGTAGAAAGTTCAAAATTCATATCTAAAAGTCTTGTAACTTTATAACCGTTAGTTACATATGTGGCATGAATTGAATCTAAAAAATAGAAATGAAGTAAACTTGACTATATTCGAATATATCCAAATTAAAATCAAATT
This sequence comes from Calamus simplicifolius, assembly GCA_900491605.1. NCBI lineage: Eukaryota > Viridiplantae > Streptophyta > Magnoliopsida > Arecales > Arecaceae > Calamus > Calamus simplicifolius. Next base: position 230,645 of record UESW01003999.1, on the reverse strand, counting down.
ATTTCTTTCACTTTTGGATCCATACAGTCTATGAATTTTAAAAATAGAAAAAAATAAAGAAGTTGAGTCTACGAATATAGTCTAAGAATGTAGTATTATTCAACCATTATAAAATCCAGTATTGGCTATATATTTTATTATTTAAACAAAGGGGTATCATCTAGCCTAAGTGTGTGCGTGAGAGAGAGAGAGAGAGAGAGAGAGAGAGAGAGAGAGTATAGTATAGATATATTTGGGAAGAAATGAAGGCGGTGGGAAGATATTTAGTGATCCCGACGCTTTAAAGCGTCGTTAAGTTTTTGACGCTTATAAGTGTCGTTAACTGACGATGCTTTCTAAAAGCGTCGGCAGGTTTCGGGTTTTTCTAACGCTTTAACTAAGCGTAGGAAAAAAAGAGTTGTTATTCTCTCTCTTTTTTGTAGTGGTTCTATGATAGAACCAGAAATATGTTCTGATTTGTTAAAGCGTAGGAAAAAAAGAGTTGTTATTCTCTTTCTTTTTTGTAGTGGTTCTATGATAGAACCAGAAATATGTTCTGATTCATAGAAGCTGCATCAGGTTCTAATTTTATGGTTCTGTGATAGAACAAAACCAAAATTCTGATTGTCATAGAACCACAAATGTCGTCCTAATTCTAATTCACAAAACCCAAAAGTTCTGGTTCTGGTTTTATTGTTCTATGACATAATAGAACCATGTCACAGAACCATAAATGTGGTCATGGTTCTAATTCACAGAACCAAAAAACTGGTTTTGTGACAGAACCATAAATGTGGTTTTGGTTCTAATTCACAAAACCAAAAGGCTGGTTTTGTGATAGAAGCAGAACCACATTTTCTAATTCTATAGTTTTTGACAGTAATCTCTTTTGAATTCAATATAACTCAATGATATCTTGCATAATCTTGTAGGTTCAAGAATGGATAAATCTTGGATTACCAAGCCCCGCAACACACCTAAGTATGCGATTGGGCTAGAAGGATTTCTAAATTTTGTTTTTTTACATGCATCTAGCAATGGGAGAATCAAGTGTCCATGTCATGATTGTGGGTTTAGAAAGATGAAGACTAGAGAAGTGGTACATGACCACTTGATGTGCTATCAGTTTCTGCTAGGATATATCGTTTGGATATGTCATGGCGAGTTAATGATGAGAGAACATCAAGAATCCTTGAATACAGGGCATGATGATTTGCCTAGTCATGATAATATACCCAGACATGACTTAATAGATGACATAATCCATGATGCTTTTGGGATCCCTAGGCATCATGGGATTGAAACACTTCTTGTGTTGCCTGAACCTATGGATAAAGATGATGGGATAGAGCTTGAAGGAAATCATAGAGAAAGGGGATACCGTAATAATTTGCATATTTAATCAGGGATTGCAATGAACAATTGTATGAGGGGTGTACAAAATATTCGAAGTTATCATATTTAATCAAGTGCTTATGTCGAATGACTAACAAAGCAATATCTATGATATTAGGGTTATTGCAAGACTTTTTCGAGCACGCAAGGATTCCGAGTTCATTATACGAGGTCAAAAAAATAATAAACAAGCTAGGGCTCAATTATGAGAGGATTGATGCATGTTCAAATGATTGCATGTTGTATTGGAAGGATGATAAAAGTAGAAAAACATGCAAAGTCTGTGGCACATCTAGATGAAAAAACAAAGGGAATGCTAGCAAGCCAGTAAGCAGTGCTAAAAAGGGAACGAAGCAATCTGCAAAAGTTTTGCGTTATTTTCTGTTGAAGGCAAGATTGCAGAGATTGTTTATGTCTTCTAAATTTGTTGAGGACATGAGATGGCACGCAGTAGCTACTAGTAATGATCGTTTCATAATGCATCCTAGAGATTATGAGGCATGGAAGTGGCATGGAAGTTATTTGATACACTGCATCCTGACTTTGCTTCAAATCCACGCAATGACTTGGCCTAGCTAGTGATGGCTTTAATCCATTCGATACATTGAGTACTAACAACAAATATGGCTAGTTGCGCTTATGCCATATAACTTGTGTCCATGGATGTGTGTATGAAGCAATCCTCATTTATTCTATCAATAATCATTCTAGGTAAGCGAATTTGTTTACCTACAACCTTTGATTGAAGAATTGAAGGAGTTGTGGAATGATGGGATGGAAACATATGATTCATCATCTAATCAAGTGTTTATGACGCAGTCAATGCTTATGTGGATGATTAGTGATTTCCATTGACTTGGCACCCTATCTGGATGGAACACCTATACTGGGTTGGCTTGTTCTCATTATAACTTCAATTCTAAATCATGTTGTCTTTCTCATAGTAGAAAATGGTGTTTTATGGGCCATCAATGTTTTCTGGAAGCATGACATAGGTTTAGATTAAATCAAATTTGTTTTAATGGCAATGCTGAGTTGTATAACCCACCTGTCTTATTGTCAGGCTCAGAAATTTTGAAACAGGTGGAGCATATTGATGTCACATTTGGCAAGAGTTTGGAGTTGGATAGTGGAGGAAAAAGATTTCATGAAAAAAATGTAGATGAGAGTAACCCTCAGCAATGGAGGAAGAGAAGTATATTTTTTCAACTTCTGTATTAGGAGTTTAATTTATTATGTCACAACCTTGATGTAATGCACATTGAGAAAAATGTGTGTGACAATGTATTGTATACTCTACTCAATAAATCGGATAAGATAAAAGATCATCTGAATGCTTGAAAGGACTTGCTTTCTTTAGGAATTAGACAAGATATATGGCTTGATGAGAATGAAAATTTTCAACCTGCTTTGTACACAATGACAAATGCAAACAAAGATAAATTTCTTATGGCCTTAAAGAATGTGACTGTGCCTGGTGGCTATTCTAGCAACATTTCTAGATGTGTTGATCTCAAACATCGTAAGATTTCTAGATTAAAAAGTCACGACTCTCACATTCATGGAACAGTTGTTACCGTTAGCAATCAGGAAAGTATTGCCTAACCAAGTATGTGCAGTGTTATTGGATTTGTATTCATTTTTTAAGCATTTATGCACTAAAGTGTTGGATACAAGAGAACTTGAACATCTTCGAAAGAGAATTGTGTTAACCTTGTGCCATTTAGAAATGTTATTCCCTCCATCATTCTTTAGGTTATGGTTTACTTGACTTTTCATTTAGTTGATGAAGCCAAGCATGGAGGGCCTGTACATTATCGATGGATGTATCCTATAAAGAGGTAAGTGATCTAACTAAATATGGTTTTATGAACATTTTAATTGTGTTCCAATTTAGTTGCTAATTAATGTGATTATTGATAATTCTTTAGGTATCTAGGACATTTGAAATCCTATTTACGTAATAGGGCCCAACCGAAAGAATCTATAGCTGAAGGGTACAAAGTTGAAGAGTGCTTGACATTTTTATCAAGGTATTTGCATGGAATTGAGACAAGATTCAATTGGATTAGGCATGTTGATGATGAGCCCGATGGAGTTGACTCGAATCAAGTGGAAACTCTTTTTCTACAAATAGGTAAACCAGTGGGACATGCTGAATATTTTAATCATACAACGACAGAATTGCATCAAGCACACTGACATGTGTTGTTCAATTATCAACATGTTACTCGATTCCTTGAGTAAGTAATGCTACTTAATGTTACAATATATTCAAACTTACAGACCTTTATTGATGAGAACATTTAATGTAGTGAGTTTAAAGAGATTACTAAGAGGAGGCTAAGAAATTGGATACGCTCTACCGCAATGATTCAAAGGATAGTTCATAGAGAATTTGCTTCATGGTTTCAAGCACGAGTAAGTAACAATAATAGTTTGCTTTTAAATTCTTAGTTTAGATGACACATCTAATGCCACACGTGTTTTTATGTTAGATTATTAATGACAAGAATGAAGTGCATTCAACTAATATCATCCATCTTGCACAAGGCCCCCTTGCCCAGGCTAGAAGGTTCAATGCATACAATGTCAATGGTTTCAAGTTTCGCACTCTAAGCCAAGACCAAGGGTTAAAGACTCAAAATAGTGGTGTATTTGGCACTTATGGAATAAGTAGCTATGCTAGCACCAGTGATAATCATCCAGCATTTGGTGATGTTCCTTACTACGAAAATTGGTTGATATAATAGAGTTGAACTATTATAGTCGGTTTACGATTACTATGTTCAAATGTAAATGGGCTAATACAATGACAAGTAGATTGAAAAAGGATGCCCTTGAATTTGATTTAGTCAATTTTTCTCGATTGATACATATTGGCGAGCACAAGGATGACGAACCTTATATTCGTGCATTGGATGCTCAAATGGTGTGTTATGTAGAAGACAACTTTGAAAAGGATTGGTGTGTTCCTGTACATTTGAAACCAAGATATCTATTCAAAATGGAAGAAAATGAAGATGGCATACTCATTGATAGTGTATCATTTCCTCAACAAAACATGGGCTTACTGATTGGAGCTGATACTACACCTATTCCATTAGCAAGGGATGATGATGATGAACCAAACTTTTTTGTTGACCTTGGAAATACAAATGACATTATTGATAATGATATGATGTTGTAGTGTTATTTGTTCATTGATTAATATGTAATGCTAATACCATATTGCCTAATGTTTAGTACTTTTTAATTGGTAAAAGTGTCACTTGTTGATATATAAAGTTTGAATTTTTATTGCATTATTAATTAGCTGCATTTGGGTAGACTTTTTTATTGATTTATAAAGTTAAATAGCCTTTCAGCTATGCTGAGAACTAATTAAAAGGTATAGGAATTCTATGAATGCCACTTTATTTGCACTGGCACGATCTAGCGCCGACACCTACTTTACCCTCACCATCAGGTTCAACATCCAATGCTGATCCACATCAATTGCAACCGCAGGCAACATCACCTCCTTTTGCACATACTCACCAATCTAAAAGGTTTTAGACAGTGAATATCATAGGTAAGGATGATTTACATATTTGTTAATTATTCACGTGTCATGTGTTATCAAACTTGATATGTTTATGATTTACATATTTGACTCGTGTCTTTTTGCTTTATGTTCTGTGCTTCTTTTTTCTAACATAATATATGAATGTGCTTTATTTTCTTACTGTGAACCTTTTGGTTTAAATATCTCCATGTCTTACTGAAGTTACTACATCAATTCTTGTTATTTTGATTGTTGCAACCTATAACCTTTTAACAGGTTTGTATGTAATTGGCGCTGAAATTAAGTAACAACCATTAAAGGAAGGTGCATATCATTTAGGTTTTTGAGTTGGGTCAAATGGAACTCCCATTCATGTGTCATGCGCCTGCTACCTCTCAGATTTTAGGCCACAAAGTATGGGGACACGTCCAGCCCCCATGATTCCATGACACATTAAAAGGAGACATGCATTCATGCAATTCTTGGAAGTGTTCAGCTTGAGACCGTAGCATAAAATGTGTGTCCAAAATTGGCATGCCCACTGCTGGTGTAGTCAATTCTGTTTTATCATGAATTAGCTATGTAAACCTTTATTCCCACTGCTGTTTAATAAGAAAAATGCAGCTACTTGTCCGTTTGTTTGGGGTTTGTAAAATATTATTTTGTATGAATAGAAAAGATATTAATTATAAGGTGTGATAATTGCTAAAAATTTTGAAAGAAAATCTGGCCTATGATTTGGAAAATTGTATGTCTAAGTTTATTTTTACTCTTACTCATCATTATGCTAGTGCTTCTGATTTTCTTCTAATTGAAAGTTACTACATATATCTAAGCTTACTAGTTCTGATTCTAGAACTACATTCCAGTTTTAGAGCCAAAACTGCACTTTGGAATGCAGTATGGTTCTAACTCTGTTTCTGAAATTAAAACTGCATTTTTGAATCAAAACCAAAATTGTTTAGATTTCATCACATATTAGAATGTAACATACAATTTCAGTAGCATTTGTTCTGACTATTCGAGCAAAATATGCAATAACACATTATCTTGGAACAACACCAAAGTGCAAATTAGAGTCATTACAATTTTGTCTTTAATGTACATTCAACACTTAATATGATTTTTTTTTTCCAGATGATCAAGGTGTCATGAAGCAAGCTTAACTAAAGATGAAGGACATTTGGATGATGCCAGCTAGCCAGCATATTGTTTTACAATTCAATCTATCTGGCCAACCAATTGACGAGTCAAATGGCATATTAGCGGACTTTATAGGGTCATTGGCATCTGATATCAAGTTGTTCCCTATAAGCTATCATAATTGGAAACGATTCCTGATACTGACAAACAAAGATGTTATAAGGATATTATACATGTAATAAGTATTGTGTTTTCTTCTTTCTATTTAAGTTAATAAATTAGCATATATAAATTAATTATGTTTGTTTGTTATGCTGTGAAGAAAAAATTTCATTTTAAAGATGCTATTGGGAAAAGATGGATATTAGACTAGCTTGCAAAGCACTGGAGGGACAATCGCTGTAGCTTATTCAAGAAATTTTATAAACAGAAAAAAGCAGAGAAGAAAATATTATGTCCCATCTTGGATGGATTGCACAAGAGCAATGGGCAACTTTTATTGATTACTATCTGAATCCAGAGACAATGGTAAAATCTATTATATATATACTTAAATATATTGCTATGATATTAAAACTTCTCACCTGAATTGTAGAAAATGGTTGAAACTAATACTACAGATAGACAAAAGTTGGTGACTCCGCATACCGGAGGATCCAAGAGCTTTGCTAGGAAAATGCATGAGATGGTAGGAGTTCATAAATATCTCTTCAATAATGTAATGCTATTATAAAACTAATATTATTTATTTAATTAATATTAGGAAACCAAGATCAAGAGAAAAGTGAGTAGGGGTGCATTTTATATCGAGATGTATAAGAAGGCAAACGGCTCATTCGTGAATGATGTAGCAAGAGTTATTTGTGTAAGTTTAAGATGTTTAATTATATTATGTTAATTTTTGTTTGGGTGATTTCAATAATTCAATTATTTTACCTAACTCTTCTAATACTTGTCTCTAGGAAAATATTTCTAATCATGAGTCACAAGAAGACTCTTCCCACACTATTAGCCCACATGATACTCTTGCACAGGTTTTAGGCCCATAGCATTTCGGTAGGGTTTAGGGTTTAGGATTTGGCCCTACACCTTCATAGGTCTTTGGATCAAACACTAACATTGTTGATTTGCACTGAGGTTGGTTATGGTGCTTCTAGTGAAGTGACATAATTAAAGTTTTAGCTACAATCTAAAGATGAAGAAATACAAACATTAAAGAATTGTGTGCATTATATCTTCAAGGGTGTATTCGGAGATGCGCCACTACCGTCGGAGTTTGCTGCAATACTTAATCCTGAGGTATAATGTTCATATTTGTTTATGATTAGAAATCTTCTATTACCAGATTCACTTAGATATTTAACATCCTTCTTTTTTCTTTCAGGATTATGCACGTGCTCCACACTCTTCATGTTCATCAAGTTATGCACCAGATAGTTAGGGAATGATTTGCAGTTGTAGTATTTTCTATTTTGAAATGTTTAGTTGAACATTATGACAAATTGTTATAACTTGTTGACATACTAATTGTATGTTTCTTTGATAATTTTATTCAATATATGATTTGAGAATTTTTTTCATGATTGATAATGTTAAGAATAATTTCATGTTATAGAATCAGGTATATATGTATATATATATATATATATATATAAATGTCTATATATAAATAAAAAATATTTTAAAAAATAATTTGTAATTAGCGGCGGTCGCAAAACCGCCGCTAAAAGAAATTCAAAAATGACACATCCCGACGGCCATCAACAAAACCATCAAAACCACCACTAAAAGAGCAACCTAATGATTTTTTTTTTTTTTGCGGTTACTAACAGCCAGAAAATACAATCAACCGCCGCTGTCATTTAGCGGCGGTTATTCCAGCGATAGACTAATAATCATCTCAAAATGCCTTCCGATGGGTGCAAGCGGTTGTTTGACCACTGCTAGGTTCATTTTGCGACAGTTATAACTGGCGCTAAATGTAAAAAAAATCATCAAAAATACTCATTTTTTTGGTAGTGGTTAATTCTTAATTATGGGTGTACAAGTAATTCTATTATACAAAATTGTTAATAGAGTTAGTAGTTACAATAATTAAAATGTTTGGATTTTTTTTTTTTTTGGCTTTGTATTTGTGTAAAGTCACGCTTTAGTCATGTACAGTCTCAAGTGAATTTATTTGTCAATCACATCTAAGGTATTCAGACTTCTTTACATGGTTTCGGAGTCTGCTACTTAACGATGTCATCAGCATGCATTATGTAATTGAATCTTTTAATGAGTTTTTCTTTGTTATCTTTTAACACATGATTTAGTTTTTGGAGTCCTTATGGTTTTAAATTTTGGCAGAGGTAATTCTCAGTGAGCCTCATTAATACCAAAAGAGCTCCTTATACATGTCATGGACCTATTGCAAGCTTTCGTATTCGTCTCTGCCACAATTGGACATGTGCCAGTGGCTGCATCTGGATAGTGCATGCAGACTGCCATTATATTTTTTGAAGTGATTTGACGAAGAAGTGGCTTTACCTAGTGGTTGATACCTTGCGGAGAACCTCATATTGAATTTTTTTTTAATGGGTACCGTTACAGAATCAAGCCTCGGTTCGTTTATATATGTGCATGCATGTCAAATACGGAAAGGATGCCGGCAGGTAGCATATTATTTCGTCCTTCTTTTTCATGGCTTAATAATTTATTATCTTTAGAATCTTGTTTGTTTAGTTTCTGGCCTAATACTGCGTAGTTTTCTCCTTTGGCTCTCGCAGCTGGCCAGATGCATATCCACTTATTGGTGCTTCATAAAAATCGACTCTTTCTAACTAAGCAATATGGAAGCTATAACATCCGTACAGCTGGTAGCTAATAGAAAAAATCATTAGGCAGGTTTAATAAAAATTTTATCGTAATGCAAGTTTAACTAATCGTTATATTATCTTGATGAAATTGTTTGAATATCTTTTTTTTTTTTTGTCGGCCAAATTTTAGGTATGATCAAAAATATATCAAGAAGAAGGAAATTAAAAATCTTGAACGATTTCTTTTTTATCGACTTTGATATATCAAGAAAAAAAATATATGATCAAAAATATATAATTAAAAATATAAATTTTTTTGATGCTTAAGCCCAACGCTTTTAAGCATCCACAGATGCTAAACGGCTTTAAAAAAGCATTAGTAAATTTTTAACGCTTTTAAGCGTCAACAAATGTCCAATACTTTTTAAAATTTATTGACACTTTAAAACATTCAAAATTTTTATTTTTGCCATCCCTTCCGAGCATTAAATTTTTTTTACTATTTTTAAAAAGCATCATAAAGAATTATGTTCGCTCATACTTTGCCGATACTTGCTGAAGCATCGGAATATATATTTTTTGATATTTATTAGTGTAAAAAAAACTTTTTTCTTTTTAACATTATTTTTTATCAGCATTGTTATGGTATAATTTATTAATAAATTAAAATTATGTTATCTAAAAGTTTAAATAAATATTAATAAGTAAAAAAATTAAATTTAAATTATAAGTACTTAATATTTTTATTTAATATGAAGTTAAATTTGGGTTTCATAAAATTTTACCCCAAGCAAAAAGTAAAAAAATCAATGCTGTTTGCATTAGGCCTCGCACCAACCCATCGTGTCCCATCAGACTTTTCCCTGCCCCAAAATAAATCAATGCATGGCAGCAGTTTCAGCATCTAGCTTTTTATTCGTTCTTGATATATCCATATCACGTCATGTCACAGTTCCGTATAGCCCAGGCAAAATAATTGCATATGAGACCACGCTACTGCACGCTAGCAACTCTAGCCAGTACACCATAGCTCGCGACCGAGCAAGCAAGAACCAGCTTGGCGCAAGGGGAGCTAATTAGCATTGATACCCTGGTTCCCTAATCGAGCTTAATTTTTTGCATGCTGAATCTACTACGTAGGTATATAGAAGGGTGGATAGACCTATGCATCACGAGTAATACCAGTTTAGCTACCATGCGTACATCCTTCTCCCACCAGAACCGGACTCTCGCTGGCAGTTGAAGTAGACGGCAGCAACTGGCGATCCGAGGTTGTAGAGCTCTCCAAAGTCCCTGGTGTTGAAGTTTGGGCGCCAGCCCGGAGTGTCGACAGTCTGCCGCCCGGGCTGTTGAAAGAGCACAAACACAAAGCGGTGGATCCCCATCGTTGGCCGTGGGCTCTCGTAGCACATCACCTCGTGTCCTGAAATAACTCCACCAAAAAAAAGTAGCTAGAAATCAGGGGGGGGGGGGGAACGTGTTCAGAGAGAGAGAGAGAGAGAGAGAGAGAGAAACCAGTATGCTTTTGCTCAGTTACCAAAGTTGCTCCCGTGGTTCCCGGGATATCTGTAACCAGCCTGCACGAACACCAGCTAGAGGCTAGTTAACCATTGAAAGAGCTCATTTATTGAACTAGAGGTCACTGGGGATCTTGGAAGAGGTTAATTACGTACCAGTGCAGGTATTCCCTAAGGTATGGTTCACTTGGATTTGGAGCATCTGGGTCTGCCATCACCTAAATTTACAGCACCAAAGCCACTTAGCATCTCAGCCGACTTCTGTTTGGTTTTATTGTAGTCCTTGCAAGGGAGATAAAAAGGATTATAAAATGCAAACGTTCAATGAGATTCAAGTATCTTACCAGTGTGTACAAGGTTCTGAGGTCACTCCCTCCAACGTCGACCCTGGGTTGGTTGGCCACTTGTGAGGGCCTGAACTCACGCCCGTTGCTCACTTCCCTCGAGCCATAAGTTACTCTAAGAGTTGTGGTTCTAATGAAGGTGTCCAACACATCCCCAACTACTCTACCGACAACCAAAGGATCTCTTTCTCTGTTCATGGCTGTGCTAGAGATGACCAAAAACTTTGAAATGGAAGTTGGTGTTTTGGTTACATGAGTGGCACCTATATATGTGTGTGCAAGCTGAGAATACCTTTGCCTAAAGGCTTTTTCCAGTCTTCAATCAGTTCAGATGGTAGTCACAGGATTTGTGGTTCTCCTTCACTGCTTTGCAGGCCACAAAGTTATGTAGGGTATCTTCTCTTACCTTTGATATGGCCTGTAGAATTTAGTGAAAGGCATGCAGTGATAGTGGAGTCATATCTTTAGCCTTGTTCCATAGACAACTTAGAGGTTCTCTTGTCAGTTAATGGAATTTTCTCACTCAATTTTAAGCTAGTAGAGAAGCTTCCTATTAACTGTGAGGAGCATCTAAGTGACCGCCTTCCTCCTGTCACTGGCCAACTGGTGGGTGAAATTTTTCTGATAGTTGTTGGCAAACATGAATCGACGACCAATCCAACTTTTGCTATCTTCCCTTCCTTTTCGATGCGTTGTAGGTCTGGATTTGTTAAGGCATTTTCTTTTACATCTTCATGGTTTGCCACTGATGATAGCATACACGACTGCATGCACGACTGCTCCCTGAAGATGTGGGTTCGATAATTATGTTGGAAAAAGTCAAAAGCAAGCATCAGTTTATCTACAACAGAATTATTCAATTTATTGACGTCAAAAGGAAGCATTTGGTACTTTGTGGTGGAATGAATGAAGAAGACGGTATTATCTCGAAGCCTAAAGAGGTGTCATAGAGAATACTGAACTTCATCAGTAAAGGGAGATAAAGCATCCGGGAATCGTTTCCCGTAATGCGATCGATGGAAATCCTTGTGAAGGAGTTTGAAGCTTGTGCATTTACTTATACGTACATGAATTGTAACGTAATGGCCATCTAGTCCGATACTATTGGCACTGAAAATATTGGAGAGTACCAATAGTTGTCATACACCGATTAATTTTAAAAAATAATGGAGAAGAGATTATGGTGAATTTTGGATTTGCACTATGGGTGGGCAATTGCTTCTTTTTCTTTTTCTTTTCTTTTCTTTTCTCTTTCTTTTTCTTTTCTTTCTTTTCGGGCAATGCGGTCGTAAGGTTGCCACCTTCAAGGTGGGCCTCGGACCTTCCCCAAGGGTAAGCCCACCTTTTGGCCAGACAGCCTTTGCGTGAGACCAAGGTTTTGGTTGGGTGCAAGTAATAAATATAGGAAACAAGACGCAAGAAAAGGAACTTCTTAATGAAAAGTATGAGAGATTTTCATTTTCATATAGTAGAGTGGTTACAAGAGGCTTTCAATTGCTTTTTATGCAAAGGTTTTAGTATCACTCATAAATATATAAGTGACTTTTAGATTTCCTCGTGATCCTTAGTTTACTCCGGAGAACTTTTGACTTCCCAAAGTAATAAATGCTAAATTATATGGCTCTTAGTTTATTTAAAATTATTTTTGACTCCTCAAATCCCTCAAGAAAAGCCTTTTGACTGCCCACCAAAGTATTAAATGTTGAATTACATGAGTCTTAGCCTTGATAATATTAATTGTTGACTACTAGAATTATAAATTAACTTTTAACGCCTATCCCTTGATTGCTGAAAATTTTCAATTGTTACCGCTTTGATGAAGACATCGGTCGGCTGCTCATTGGTATCAACAGACTCCTAACATACATCTCCTTTCTCAACCAAATCTCATATGAAGTGAAACCAGATATTGATGCATTTTGTTTTAACATGAAATACTGAATTCTTTGTCATGACAACGGTGAAAACGTTATCACGTCCAACAATCATAGGAGCTTGTTCATTCTGTTGCAAATTAGAAAGAATTCTCTTGAGCTAAATGCTTCACATGCTGCATTAGTTGCTGAATTATACTCGACCTTGTTAGATGGAAGTGCCACGGTCTTTTGCTTTTTTGATCACCAAGAAATGGCTTTTATTCCCAAACAAAATACATAACCTCAAATGTTTTTGTAGTCATCAAGAGAGCCTGCCCAATGATCACTTTCTAAATCTCCAATAAGTTTGTTAAAGCTTTCTTTTTCATATAGTAACCCAGCCTTTTAGTGCCTTGTAAGCAGCAAATAATTCTCTGAGTAGCTGTACGTAAAGTGAAGCTTGCTTGGTTGAGTCATAAATTAACTTGAACAACAGACCAGTAGGAAAACAATATCTGGCCTTGTGTTTGTTAAATAAGAGAACCAACCAGTATTTGTTAAATAAAAGAACCTACCAGACTTATATAAGATATGATGTCAACCTTTTGAACACCATCATATAGGTGAAATTTTCCATTTTTAGACATTGGAATTTTTGTAGGCTTGCAATTAGACATATAAAACATTTTCAACAAGTTTTCAATATATTCTTCTTGTGTTATACATAGTTTTGCTTTTGGTTACTTGAATGCCAAGAAAATATCTCAAGGGACAAAAATCAATCATTTCATACTCATTCATCATTGCCTTTTAAATTTTTTTTGCCCCGATGACGTTTGTGCTTGTGTAAATAAGATCATCAACATATAAACAAGTAACCAAGAAATTTTGCACACAGCTTTCTTCCTTCTTGACATATAGTGATGGCTCACTTGGATTTCTCTTAGAACCATTTTGATGAAAATATTTATCGATCTTACTATTCCATATATCAGGTGCATACTTTAAGCCATATAATGCCTTTTGAAGTTAATAGGCTATGTTCTTCTTTTCTTTTATAACAATAGCCTTTTGGTTATATATCTTCTTCAAGCTCTCCATTTGAAAATATCGATTTTACATCAAGCTGGTAGAAGGACAATTCCTTCTGAGTTGCTAACGCAAGAACGGTCCTAACTATTTCCATGCGAAACACTAGTACAAATGTCTTTGTGAAGTCTATGTCTGGTTGTTGCTTTGGCAACCAAAAGAACTTTATGCTTCTCAATGGAGCTATGTGCCTTGTATTTTGTTTTGTAGATCCATTTGAGATTGATGATATCTTTTCCCTCAAAAAGGTCTACTAGCTCTCGTGCACAGTTATTTTCAATAGAAGCTATCTCTATATCCATTGTTTTAAGCCATACCTCATCTTTAATTGCTTCATGAAAATTTTGTGGCTCACATGTTGTCACGCCCCAGACGCAATATCGGGCTAGGATGATAACCCGCCGCGTACCGGGCACGCAAGGCGTCACAAAATTTTTCACACATAACACTATTATGTATATAACCAAGCCAAATTCATCACTGAATACTAAAATTTTTGGGTTACAAACCCTTACACACCACAATAATAAAGTTTGGGCATCAAGCCCTACACATAAGTAATACTGGGGTTACTACAAAATAATAAGTCTTGTTTTATTTAATAGAAGATCCATCACCCCAACAATCCATCTTCAATCTCGTGGCTCTGACAAAAACATTGTAAGATTTTTATGAGCTTACACTCAATAAGTAAGCCACGTTATACAGTCAATTCATAGCATAACAATCTATAAGCACATAAATGATTTGCATGCGTAAACATTCCATAAATACTCAAACATGTAATATAAGTAAACCCACTGTTTATACCCTCAATGGTAGCTGCAAATGTGTCCCACGGCCCTGCAATATCCCAATGGTGTACCAACAAGCATCCCCTACTGAAAGGGTCCAGATACCAGGGTCACGCCATATCATAAACCACCAGAACACATACTTTATATGTGATGCCACCTCGAACCAAGCAGAACACATCCTCTAGATGTGTGATGCCACCTCATAATAACTCAGAACACATCCTCTAGATGCGTGAAGCCATCTCGGACCAAGCAGAACACATCCTCTAGACGTGTGAATGACATAAATAACAGAACACATCCTCTAGACGTGTATATGGCATAAATCATCAGAACACATCCTCTAAATGTGTGTGTGGCATAAATCATCAGAACACATCCTTTAGATGTGTGTGTGGCATGACATGATAAAGGAGAACCGCAGCGACACATAACATACCTTACATCATGCACTAACATATCAATAACATCTTTATATTGCATAAACAGTAGATTATACTTACTTAACAATTGCATGTAATATATCACATCAATGTCATAATAACTGCATCTCTCATGCATAGCATCCACATATGAATCATTCTCAATCATAGCACATAAATAACAATGTATTCATAATAGTCATCTACTTACAATTTAGCCAATATCCATAACAATTCTTCATGTCACAATATAATTCATAATTTAAATATTTATATAATGAATAAAATAATTTATTAAATACTGATAACTGGCTTACTTACCTCAGTACGCAATCCAATGGGTATATATCAGCTAGTCAGATGTCTGAGCACCTACAGGATCATTTTACACAATTAATTTATTAGAATAAGAATATTAAAATGACCCTTAGAATTCTATCCAGACTAGTTCATGGGCCCAACTTTGGGCTCGAATATCTTCCTCTATACACACCTAATTGGGAAAGTAAAAATACCCCAAGAAACTAGAATTAACCCAGATTCTAGCCATATAATTATTTCTTATTTTTTGGCCCGATATAGGGCCCAAAATTCCTCCCCAAAAGGGCTTTCGGAACGGCCCAACAGGCCCTGAACCGGCCGGCCCAGCTGGCCCATATCATCCCAAACCAACCCGATCCCCTGTTTCACCGAAACAGGGGACGGGTTCCACGCCGACGGTCAGGGCCACCGCCGGCCAAATTGAGGGCAGCCCGGCCGCCGGTGGCCAGGCCAGAGCCGGCCGCCACCGCGGCCGGCCACCCTTTCCTCCCCTCTCTCTCAATCTCTCTCTCTCATGTTTATCATCCGCACGGCTGCTTACTGTGCCGGCGGCTTCTCCGGCTGATTGGGGGCAGTCCGACCACCGTTGGCCGGACCAAAACCGGCCGCCGCCGCGACCAGCCACCTCCCCCCCTCCTATCTCTTCAATTTTCCTCTCATCTCCCTATTTCTCTCTCACTATCCGCGCGGCACATTACTGTGCCGGCGGCACGGCCAGCCACCTTGGCCGGCCGGACCTCCATCGGACGCACGCCTGGCGCCGATGGAGGTGGCAGGCCGGAGCTCAGGCCCGGCGAGGCGGCGAGCACGCCGCCGGGCCCGAACCAGTCAGCGTTCGGCTTCCGCCATAGCACGAGAGAGGGGCCGATTGGCCCTCTCTCTCTTCTCTCTATCTCTCACGCTCTCTCTCTCCAGAGGCCAGGAGAATACCTGAAGGAGACGGAAGCCAAGATGATGGAGGGAGTCTCCCTCCATCACATATTTAATCCCCTGTGCAACGCTTCGGTTTAAGGGGTCCGGGAAAACCGAAGCGCTTCGCTGAGAGCAAAGCGTCGGACAGCATAGGACCAAGTCCTGAACCTGGTTCACATGAACCGGGTACTACATCCTCCCCTCCTTATAAAAATTTTGGCCTCGAAATTGGTACATGACCTCATAACTACGGATCAATCAAATTAATCAAAGGTCAACAATCTTAGATAGATAAATTACCTTCAAATAATTATGGATACTTCGTTTTAATTTCTTCCTCCAGCCCCCAAGTAGCCTCCCTCTCAGAGTGATTATTCCACTGAACTTTGACATAAGGGATGGTACGCTGCCTCAGAATCTGATCCTTGCGGTCCACGATACGCACAGGATGTTCCTCATATGATAAATCCTTCCTCAACTGAATAGGCTCATAAGCTATAATATGACTGGGATCTGAAACATACTTCCTCAACATAGATACATGGAATACATTATGAACACCAGATAAAATCGGAGGCAGTGCTAAGCTGTATGCAACCTCCCCAACTCTGCTCAAGATCTCAAAAGGTCCAATATAGCATGGATTAAGCTTTCCTCTAATCCCGAATCTCATCACATCCTTGGTTGGTGATACCCTTAAGAAAACATGATCCCCAACCTAAAATTCTAACTCTCTTCTTCTGACGTCAGCATAACTCTTCTGCCTACTCTGAGCTGTATGAAGACGCTCCCTGATCAAATGCGCCTTGTCAACTGTCTGCTGGATCAGCTCAGGGCCTAGCAATTTCCTTTTCCCTACATCATCCCAACATAAAGGAGATCTGCACCTCCTACCGTACAAATCCTCAAATGGGGCCATCTGGATACTGGCTTGATAACTATTATTATAAGCAAACTCCACCAAAGATAAGTTGTTATCCCAAGCCCCACCCAAGTCCATTACACAGGCGCGCAACATATCTTCTAGAATCTGTATGGTCCTTTCTGACTGCCCGTCTGACTGGGGATGATAAGCCATACTGAAGTTCAATTTGGTCCCCAAGGCTTTATGAAGACTCTTCCAAAACTGTGATACAAATCTGGTATCCCGGTCAGATACAATAGAGACAGGAATACCATGGAGTCTCACAATCTGCTCCAAATACAAGCTAGCCAATCTGTCACTCGAGACTCCAACTCTGAAAGGTAGGAAATGAGCTGACTTTGTCAGTCTGTCCACAATAACCCAAACTGCATCATTACTCCTGGGAGTTTTGGGCAGACCAGTCACAAAATCCATAGTAATCTTTCCCATTTCCACTGAGGAATCATCAAAGATTGAAGAGGTCCCGCAGGTTTTTGATGCTCGGCCTTCACCCGCTGACATACTAAGCACTTGGCCACAAACTGAGCAATATCCCTCTTCATCCCTTTCCACCAAAAATTCTCCTTTAAGTCTCTATACATTTTAGTACCACCAGGATGCACAGTATAGGGAGAGTAGTGGGCCTCCCTCAAAATTTCGGCTTTCAACTCCTCATTGCTAGGTACACAAAGTCTGCCTTCAAATCTCAAGGGATCCATCATCCATTACATAAAATCCACTCTGAACTCCTGACTGAACAGCAATTTTAATTCTTTGAAGATCTGGATCTTCCATCTGGAGGACTTAATTCTATCAACAAGAGTCGGCTGAAGAATAAGTGCAGCAACAAGTCCATCAGACTGCTGTACTCTCAGTCCAATCTCCCACCTCTCGAGGTCCTTCAGAATGTGAGGCTGGGAGGTAAGCATAGCAGCTAACTCAGAAGAGGTCTTCCTACTCAAAGCATCAGCCACAACATTAGCCTTCCTGGATGATAATGTAGATTCAGATCATAGTCCTTCAGAAGTTCCAACCACCTCCTCTGCCTCAAATTGAGCTCCTTCTGTGTGAAGATATATTTTAGACTCTTATGGTCTGTATACACATCACACGACACCCCATAGAGATAATGCCACCAAATCTTCAAAGCAAAAATCACCGCAGCTAATTCCAGATCATGAGTAGGATAGTTCTGCTCATAAGGCTTCAGCTGTCTGGAAGCATAGGCTATCACCTTTCCATTCTGCATTAGAACACATCCCAATCCTTTCCAAGAGGCATCAGTATAAAGTGTAAAACCCTCAGATCCTGTCGGAAGAACAAGGATGGGAGCTGACACCAAACGCTGCTTTAACTCCTGAAAACTTTCCTCACACTCCTCTGACCAGTCAAACTTCACTCGTTTCTGGGTTAAACGAGTTAGGGGTAGAGCGATGCGAGAGAAGTCTTCCACAAATTTTCGATAATACCCGGCTAGCCCCAAGAAGCTTCTGACTTCAGCCACATTGGAAGGTCGGCTCTAGCTAATAATAGCTTCAATCTTCTTCGGGTCCACAGAAATGCCATCCACAGAAATTACGTGACCCAAGAAAGCTACTTGGTCCAACCAAAACTCACACTTCTGCAGCTTGGCATAAAGCTTCTTCTCCCGAAGAGTCTGAAGCACAATCCTCAAGTGATCCTCATGCTCCCTGAGACTCTTAGAATAGATCAAAATATCATCAATAAATACAACCACAAACTGATCCAAGTATGGCCTAAACATTCTGTTCATCAAATCCATGAACGCTGCCGGGGCATTAGTCAAACCAAACGGCATCACCAAAAACTCATAATGGCCATATCTAGTTCTGAAAGCTGTCTTAGGCACATCCCCATCCTTGACTTTAAGCTGATGATAACCTGACCTGAGATCAATCTTAGAGAATACCCGGGCTCCTGAAGTTGGTCAAACAATTCATCAATCCTCGGCAAAGGGTACTTATTTCGCACTGTCACCTTGTTGATTTCCCGGTAATCAATGCATAACCGAAGACTGCCATCCTTCTTCTTAACAAATAGAACTGGAGCACCCCAAGGAGAAGCACTAGGCCTGATAAATCCCGATCTAGGAGTTCCTGCAATTGGTCCTTCAACTCTTTTAGCTCAGCCGGGGCCATACGATAAGGGGCCTTGGATATAGGTCCAGTTCCAGGAATCAAATCAATGGAGAACTCAACCTCCCGGTCAGGGGGCAACTCCGATAATTCATCCGGAAAGACATCAGGGAATTCTCTAGCTATAGGAATATCCTCCAACTTGGCCTCTTTCTTTTGAAGATCATTAATAACAGCAAGAAATCCTTGGCCACCACTCCTCAGATACTTTTCAGCCTGTAGTGCCGAAATAAACACTGAGGCTAGAAGTTTCTGGCCACCAGTAAAACTAAATTCGGACTGACAAGGAATTTTGAAGTTGACGATCTTCCTGAAACAGTCTACAGAAGCATGATAGGAAGCTAACCAATCCATGCCAAGGATAACATCAAAGAATTTCAGTGGAAGGACAATAAGATTGGCATTCAGCTTCCTATCCTCAATGATAATCAAGCAGGATTTGCATACAGTATCAACTTTCATAGTATCACCATTTGGAAAGGCAATGTGTAATTCATGGTCTAGAGATTCAGGTGTCAATGATGCATTCTTGCCAAGGTAGGTGTCAGATATAAATGAATGTGTGGCACCCGGATCAATTAGAGTTTGAGCATAATCATTGCCTATCTTAATCATTCCTATCACCACAAAATTAGAAGCGGCAGCATCCTGCTGAGTGAGAGCGAAGACCCTTCCCTGAGTCCTCGGTGGTTGCTGCTGCTGCTGACTCGTCCCTTGACTGGAAGATGGCTGCTAGTTCTTTCGAAGGGGACATGTGGCTATCTTATGGTCAGTCTTTCCACAGGAGAAACAGGCACCAGACACTCCACGGCAAGGTCTCCCCGGGTGGAAATTCCCACAGCGAAAGTAGCGAGCCTCTTTATTCGGTTGTCCTCCTGGGGCCTGAGGTGCACCTCTCTTCTTGGCCTGAGCTGGGGGTTGGCTAGAATTATGCCCTTTCCTCTTCTTCTGCTGCTCCCAATCCCTCTGAACCATATTCATATCTCTCTCAATTATTAAGGCCTTATTTACCACGGCACTGTAAGTGTGAAGCTCAAATGCGTTGACCGCCTGCATCAGTCTGGGTCGAAGCCCCTCCGTGAATCGGGTGATCTTGGCCATTTCGTTAGATACTATACTTGGAGCAAAACGGGCCAACCTGGTGAATTCAGCTTCATATTGGGCTACCGAAAGATTCCTTTGCTCCAACTTAAGAAATTTTGATTCCATCCGCCTCTGCATACTCCTGGGAAAGTACTTGTCGAAGAATGCCTCCTTAAACTGCTCCCAAGAAATAGTCTGACCACCCCGACGCTGCTCCTCTACTAACCACCAGTCATAAGCCTCCCCTTGGAGAAGATAAGTAGCAAATTTGATCCTCTCCATCTCCTGACTACCATGGGCCATGAAAGCCTTCTCCATATCTCGCACCCATCTCTCAGCATCAATAGGGTTGCTTGAATCAGAGAAAGGAGCAGGGGCAAACTTCTTGAAATCTGCAAAGTTGCGGCCGATCCCCACCCAGGATTGAGATAAAGCAGACTGGGTCGGCGGTGCTGATTGAGTGGGTAAGGTTGGCTGCAACTACGGAACAGGAAGGGTAGGCTGAGTCAGAGCAGAAGGGGGTGCAGACTGAGCGGTCAAAGCCTGCTGGATCTGATGTTGCATGTCCCGCATAGACTGCGCCATACCCGAGAGAGCTTGAAGCATCTCGGACTGGAATCGCTGGTGATCAGTCCCTACTGGGTTGGCAGGGGCCGTACCTCCAGTAGTTCTTGACCCACCGGCTGATCAGCATTACCGGCCTGAGAGTCTTCCTTATATTGTTGGCTCCTAGAACGGCGAGCCATAACTATTTCCTGTTAAATTAGTTGTGGTTAATATCATCATAAGCTAAAGTATCAGGTTTTTCTAAGTATAATGTTATCAAAATATGTTCTCTACGTGTTATCATGTCAATATGTCCATGTCCCTAGGGTCATAACTGAGCTCTGATACCACTAAAGCTGTTACGCCCCAGACGCAATATCAGGCTAGGGTGACAACCCGCCGCGTACCGGGCACGCAAGGCATCACAAAATTTTTTACACATAACACTATTATGTATATAACCAAGCCAAATTCATCACTGAATACTAAAAGTTTTCGGTTACAAACCCTTACACACCACAATAATAAAGTTTGGGCATCAAGCCCTACACATAAGTAATACTGGGGTTACTACAAAATAATGGGTCTTGTTTTATTTAATAGAAGATCCATCACCCCAACAATCCATCTTCAATCTCGTGGCTCTGACAAAAACATTGTAAGATTTTTATGAGCTTACACTCAATAAGTAAGCCACGTTATACAGTCAATTCATAGCATAACAATCTATAAGCACATAAATGATTTGCATGCGTAAACATTCCACAAATACTCAAACATGCAATATAAGTAAACCCATTGTTTATACCCTCAATGGTAGCTGCAAATGTGTCCCACGGCCCTGCAATATCCCAATGGTGTACCAACAAGCATCCCCCTACTAAAGGGTCCAGATACCAGGGTCACGCCATATCATAAACCACCAGAACACATACTCTATATGTGTGATGCCACCTCGAACCAAGCAGAACACATCCTCTAGATATGTGATGCCACCTCATAGTAACTCAGAACACATTCTCTAGATGCGTGATGCCATCTCGGACCAAGCAGAACACATCCTCTAGACGTGTGAATGGCATAAATAACAGAACACATCCTCTAGACGTGTATGTGGCATAAATCATCAGAACACATCCTCTAGATGTGTGTGTGGCATAAATCATCAGAACACATCCTCTAGATGTGTGTGTGGTATGACATGATAAAGGAGAACCGCGGTGACACATAACAGTACCTTACATCATGCACTAACATATCAATAACATCTTTATATTGCATAAACAGTGGATTATACTTAACAATTGCATGTAATATATCACATCAATGTCATAATAACTGCATCTCTCATGCATAGCATCCACATATGAAATCATTCTCAATCATAGCACATAAACAACAATGTACTCATAATATTCATCTACTTACAATTTAGCCAATATCCATAACAATTCTTCATGTCACAATATAATTCATAATTTAAATATTTATATAATGAATAAAATAATTTATTAAATACTGATAACTGGCTTACTTACCTCAGTACGCAATCCAACAGGTATATATCAGCTAGTCAGATGTTTAAGCACCTACAGGATCATTTTACACAATTAATTTATTAGAATAAGAATATTAAAATGACCCTTAGAATTCTACCCAGACTAGTTCATGGGCCCAACTTTGGGCTCGAATATCTCCCGCTATACACACCTAATTGGGAAAGTAAAAATACCCCAAGAAACTAGAATTAACCTAGATTCTAGCCATATAATTATTTCTCATTTTTTAGCCCAATATAGGGCCCAAAATCCCTCCCCAAAAGGGCTCCAGGAACGGCCCAACAGGCCCTGAACCGCCCGGCCCAGCCGGCCCATATCATCCCAAACCAACCCGATCCCCTGTTTCACAGAAACAGGGGACGGGTTCCACGCCGGCGGCCAGGGCCGCCGCCGGCCAAATTGAGGGTGGCCCGGCCGCCGATGGTCGGGCCAGAGCCGGCCGCCGCCGTGGTCGGCCACCCTTTCCTCCCCTCTCTCTCAATCTCTCTCTCTCTCTCATGTTTATCATCCGCACGGCTGCTTACTGTGCCGGCGGCTTCTCCGGCTGATTAGGGGCAGTCCGGCCACCATTGGCTGGACCGAACCGACCACCGTCGCGGCCAGCCACCTCCCCCCCTCCTATCTCTTTAATTTCCCTCTCATCTCCCTATTTCTCTCTACTATCCGCGTAGCACATTACTGTGCCGGCGGCACGGTGGCCGGCCGAACCTCCATCGGACGCACACCCGGCGCCGGTGGAGGTGGCAGGCCGGAGCTTAGGCCCGGCGAGGCGGCGAGCACGCCGCCGGGCCCGAACCAGTCAGCGAAAGCCGAACCGGCTTCCGCCACAGCATGAGAGAGGGGCCGATTGACCCTCTCTCTCTTCTCTCTGTCTCTCACGCTCTCTCTCTCTCTCTCTCTCCAGAGGCCAGGGGAATACCTGAAGGAGACGGAAGCCAGGATGATGGAGGGAGTCTCCCTCCATCACATATTTAATCCCCTGTGCAACGCTTCGGTTTAAGGGGTTCGGGAAAACCGAAGCGCTTCGCTGAGAGCGAAGCGTCGGACAGCAGAGGATCAAGGCCTGAACTTGGTTCATATGAACCGGGTACTACACATGTAAAGAAGGCATGACAAGATTCATAATTAAGGGCCATACTTTCTTAAAGGTGAATCAAAGTCAATGATAACTTGGGTTGAAGTGCCTTCTTCTGATGCTCTTTGATTTTCATGTTCATGGCTCCATTAGCTCAAATATTCTTGAACGATGAGAAAATTTTTCCTTCCACTTCTATGCTGCAAATTCATCGAAAATGACATATATATCAAGAAATAATAAGTTCATTTTTCTTTGGGTTAGGCAGACAACAAGCTTTAGACTCTTCACTATAAAGATATTTTTTTGCCTTTTTCTTCAAACTTTTCTCTTTTTTAAGAAGGAATGAGTGCATAAGTAATGCATCCAAAAAGTTTTAAATCTTTTATTCAAGCTTTTCTCATACCAAGTTTCATAAGGTGTTTTATTACGTATTATCTTTGTAGGAGTTTAATTAAGAATGAAAATAGCTCTATTGATTGCTTCTACCCAAGAGTTGTTTGAAAATCCTTTTTCTTTCATCATGCTTTGAGCCATCTCAACTATTGTTTAATTTTTACATTCTACAACCCCGTTTACTTCAGTGTATGCCATATCATGAGCTATCTCTTGATGCCTTTCTCCTTACAATAATTAATAAATGGTGCAGAGATGAATTTGCCTTCTCGATTTTTTTTGAATTCTTTATTTGGTGACCACTTGGCCTTTCAACATAAGCCTTGAATTGAAGGAAAATAGGGAAAACTCTTTATTAGAAAATAAACCTATATCATCCTACTTTAATCATAAAAAAAGAAGAAAATATTTTTTTTTGATAAAAAAGAAGATGTCCTTGTAGGACCATAAATGTTTGCAGGCACAAGTTCAAGAGGAGCGTGTGCTCTCACATGGTCTTTGGAAAAGAAACGATGCACTTTTCTATAGATGCTGCCTTTGATTAAAAGAAAATGTCCTTGTAGGGCCACAAATGTTTGCATGCATAAGCTCAAGAGGAGCTTGTGCTCTCATGGAAAAGTCTTTGTACACCGCCTTCGGTGCAGTAAGTTCTACGTGGGCTGCACCACTCTCCTTATTGGTCCACGTGAATCTTGCATGGACTGACGATGCACGACGGGATGGCTCTGATGCATGGACTGACGATCCACATGGGTGTCGCAGAGCTTTTCTTCAGCGTCCGTTATAAGCATGGGTGTCTCGCATTGTCGCTATGGTGTCGTAACATTTCAACCAGGGTGTCGTGAATATTTTCGAGCAAATTTCTCTTGGAGTATCATGAGCCTTCTCTCCAGCGTCCGTTATAAGCATGGGTGCCTTAGCTGAAACTGTTCAGGCAGGGCCTAACGATACCAAGGTTCACATATTACGATACCATAGCTGAAATTGTTCAGGCAGAAACTAACGACACCCCATATAAAAAATAACGATATCCTTTAGCAGTTAAAGAAACCCCAGAAAATAACCTACGATACCTCAGAAAGCAACAAATGAAGATCACGAAGGTTATAAGCATGGGTGTTGTAGCATTATCGCTAGGGTGTCGTAACGCTTCAACTTGGGTGTCGCAAAGATTTTCGGATGAATTCCTCTTGGGGTGTCGCGGGCCTTCTCTCCAGCATCCGTTATAAGCATGGGTGTCTTAGCTAAAACTGTTCAGGCAGGAACTAATGATACCCCATGAAAAAACTTACGACACCCTATATAAAATATAATGACACCCTTTAGCAGTTAAAGACACCCCAGAAAATAACCTACGATACCTCGGAAAGCAACAAATGACACTCCTAATTAAAACTACGACACCCATTAACAGTTAAAGACATCATGAGAATTATGACACCCAAAAAAATAACCTATGATACCCTAGAAAATATCTTACGATACCCCAAAAAATAACCTACGATACCCCAGTTCTCATAGCTGTAAACATGACGATACATCAGAAAACAACTTACGACACCCAAGCTGTCAAATGACGACACCCTAGCTCCAAAATGTAGGCTATAGAACTTATGACACCTCTGAAATAATCTAATGATACCCCAGCCTTACGACACCCAAGGAAACATTATGACACTGCAGGCCTTTTCGATCGCAAAGGTTATAAGCATGGGTATCGTAGCGTTATCGATAGGGTGTCGTAATGTTTCAACTGCGGTGTTGCAAAAGATTTTCTACCGAATTCCTCCTTGGGTGTTGCAGGGCTTTTCTCCAGCGTCCTTTATAAGCATGGGTGTCGTAGCGTTGTTGCTAGGGTGTTGTGATGTTTGAACTGTGGTGTCGCAAAGGATTTTTGGTCGAGCATAACTGGGGTGTCATATTTCTTTAACTGAGGTGTCTTATTTCTTTAACTTGGGTATCGCAATACTCCTGACTTTTTTCTGGGGTGTCATCACTGATTTTTGGCCAATTATCTCCTGCGATGTTGCGAGGCTTTTCTCCAGCATTCGTTTGAAGCACGGGTGTCGTAGGCTTGTAACTACGATGTCTTAATAATAAATCTGGGGTGTCGTAGCTTTTATGATGATTGAAACGCTATGATACCCCCCGAAAGCAACAAACGATACTCCTAATTAAAATTACGACACCCGAGAAAATAACCTACGATGCCCTAGAAAATAACTTACGACACCCCAGTTCTCATAGCTGTAACATGACAACACCCCAGAAAATAACTTACGACACCCGAGCTGTCAAATGATGACACCCCAGCCTTATGACACCCAATGAAACATTACGACACTACAGTTACAAACCTTCAACACCCCAGTTCTTATATAACGACACCCCGGATGTAACCGTTAAGCCATGCTCCAACCGTCACCAGCCCTCATATTGGGACACCCTAGCTGAAACTGAATGTAGAAAATCATAGGACATCTGAGTTATTAAATGATGACACTAGAGCTATATGGATAGAAAATAATAGGGAATATAGGCTGAAACACTCTGACGACACCCAGTTCATAATGTATAACATCATAGTTAAAAGAGTATGACATTCGTGCTACAAAATACTAAACTCAAGGTATTGACATTCGTGCAGAAAAACACTAAACACTAAACAGTTATGACTTCCAGAATGTTATAACTGTTTTGGTCTAAGGATGTTACCTGCACATTAAACGGTTTCCTAGTGCATTAACTTCCTCTAACACAAAAACGGTTGGTGTAATAAAGGAACTTTAAAAAGAAGTGAGAACAAGGACTTTTTACTTCCTACTGCGGATGACATTTTCTCCAGAAGATTATGAAAAAGTCTTCGGTAGCTACGTATTCCAGCCTCGAAGCTAAAATATTTTCTTTCGACCGAAAATTAAAACAACAGAAAAACCTGACACCAGACTCTTAGAGCGAGGGCTCAGGATCTTGCTCAAACCTTGGACTGATTCCTTGCATCCGAAAGTCAGAGCGAGGGGAAAGAATATTTAGAATCGAAAAGAGTTTTTCTTGCACAGATATAATCCAAGAAAAATGGCGGTAGAAGTAGGTTGGAGAAAAAGGGCATTTTCGTCTGCACACTAGTTTTAAAATAAAGGCGAAGCGCTTTTAATGGATGTCATGATCAGAACGTAACATCGTATCAAAGCTATTCTGTCACGCATCGTCAGTCCACGTAGGATCCACTGGACCAATAAGGAGAGGCGGTGCAGCCCACGTAGGACTTGCTGCACTGGAGGCGGTATACAAAGACTTTACAAATTTATTTCCTTTTATCAATGGAGAAAAGTCCAAGAACCATATTCTTTTCCTTTAACAGGTTAACCCCTTTGTAATTTAAGTGGCCATACCTCAAATGCCATAAATATGGTTCATTAATCTCTTCATCATTTAAATCAAGATTTTTTTGATTAGCATGTTAAGAGTAAAGACTTTGTTTTGGGTCATTTTAACTTTCGCCACAAGAGTCTTCTTGGTTTTATCAAGAATTTTGCATTCACCATAGTCAAAAATAACCAAATATCTTGTAACACCCTGAGTTTTTGAATATTTTTGGGTGATTTTTGTGTTGACCCATATATTAATTTTGAGGAATAAAATAAGAATCACATGAATATATTTCTTATGTTGTGGGTGATTTTGATTCAATGTTTTAGAGATTTGAGAGTTTAATCAGTCAAAATCGCAAGAGAAATCAAGTCCAACTCGACTCACAGAAGGTAGGAGTTGACTCTGGCATGCTATGGCATGGTTTGACACTATTGGCATGCTCTTGAGCCGACTCGCACAGTGAGCGAGTCGACTCGGTCAGAAAGATAGAGAGACTGCAATTCTGTGTCGAGCTCGAGTCGACTGGTGCAGGGCTCGAGTCGACTCGTGGAAAGTAGGAGTCGACTCCTTGTTAGATAGAAATTTTTATTGTTGGGACATTCCGAACTCGAGTTGACTCGTGACCTACACGAGTTGACCCCGGAGAAGATAATTGGAAATTTTTGGGGTCAAAATGGCAAATGGCTTGGGGTAATTTTCAAGTTTTGCTAAGGGCAATTTGGAAAAAAAATTGAAGGGCAAAATATATTGGTTAAAAGGGAGACACATGTTTTTCATAAAGCATGCATTAAGAGTTATTAAGGGCAAAATGGGGAT
This sequence comes from Calamus simplicifolius, assembly GCA_900491605.1. Taxonomy (NCBI): domain Eukaryota; kingdom Viridiplantae; phylum Streptophyta; class Magnoliopsida; order Arecales; family Arecaceae; genus Calamus; species Calamus simplicifolius. The sequence continues at coordinate 202,618 of UESW01003999.1, read as the reverse complement.
TTTGCCGAGTCACTATTGATGCCTTGGCCTCTAAGCAATCGGGAGAAGAGAGAATTGGCCAGAAAGAAAGAAAGAAAAAAAAAGAAAGAAAGGAAGAGAAAGAGGAAGAAGAAAAAAGAAGAAGAAGAAGAGAAGGGAAAGGGAAGAGCTTGGTGGCCTTGCTAGCTTCTAAGGTAAGCTCTAGCTTCCCTAAGCTCAGTTTAGCATAGATCTTGCTTGGATTTGTTGTTATTGAGACGATAGTATGTAAATCTTAGATGATAAAAGGATGGAAGAAAATAATGAAATGTTAAAGGTTTGAGCATGTATATGTGCAGTGTTTCGAGGGAAATTTCGCAAGCATAAACCTTGATAGTGTTGTGTCTATGTATGATGGCATAGGTCTGAAGGGTGGTTCCAGAGAGTCGAGACATAGGAGTTAGCCTTGGTTAGGAGTGCTTTTTGCTAAGGTGAGTGGGTTTCTCATCTGGTTATATAATTTATTTTGAAATATTGTATGGATATTTTGCTATAGATCTAAATTATGCCATGATGAGCATAGTGTTTAAGAAGGGGGTTTTCAAAATACGGGGAATGAAACCTAACTTTATGTATTTTCATAAAGCATGAGTTTAAAAGAAAACTAATAAATATACTGCATGCCCTAAAGCATAGTAAGAAATTTTCTAAAAAACTTGAGTTTAGAAAGATTCTGAGTATCAAAAAGGAATATGGGACTTAGGAAGACGTGAGCTTCCTAGAAGAATAAATATAAACATGGAGAAGGAATATAAGTTTCATACAAGAATTTGAATATGAGGAAAAAGGCATGAATGTAAATGCATGAGTTTATAGCATGAGTTGTAAAGCATGAATTAAGGAATGAATGTAAAAGCCTAAGTTTGAGCTTGAGTAAAGCATATCAAAGTTTATGTTGCCCAGATATAGCAACCCAAGAGGGGGGTGAATTGGATTCTTTAAAAATTAATTAGCAAATATGTGCACTTTAAAATTTTTAAAAATAAATTAATAATATGTAGTGTGGTGTAGATAATATGCAATCAATCACATAAAATATAACAACCAAATATAGAAAGTTTATAGTGGTTCGGTGCCAAACCCAGTACCTACATTCACTTTCCAAAAACTCCTTGAGAATTCCACTAATACCACTAGCCGACCTGGCTAGCAAACTTGTTTACGGGCATAAACAAGCGTTATATACTAGTCTTCTGGGATAGTCTTCTTATTTAAGGGTATAAGGGAACCTTACACACTAGCCTTTCAGGCTAGTCTTCTTATTTACGGGTACAAGAGGACCTTACACTCTAGCCTTTTGAGCTAGCACTTATTTTCAAGTACAAGCAAGCCTTACAAGATCATACACGAGTAGATCTCTACCCTTACAAGTTTCACAACCATGAAACACAAGAACAAGGCACAAGAATATTAAGTATTTGTACAACAAGCTCCTAAGAATGAGCAGATATTCAAAAATATACTTTACAAATTTTGAAGAACACTCCACAAGATAGCTTCTTCCTTTGAGCATGCCGGAGCAATGAATGAAGCCTTTTGATGAAGCTTGAATGCTCTTTAAGAGTGGTTGGAGCTTTTCACACCACGCCAAGGATAGGAGAATAAATGCTCTTCAAGTGGCTTCTAGGATTTTTAATGTAGCTCTCCAACAATTTTTTCAAGAATGAAACTCTTTTTCAATGTATTTTTCTTGCTCTTTTTCTCTCTATTTTCCTCTCATTTCTCTACTTGTTTTTCCACTGGTATACCACCTTTCTTTTCTACTTCTCTTTCTTGAATCACTGTACAAGAAGGTATTTATACGTAACAAAATAATATAGTTGTTGCAAGCCAATGTGAAACAAGAAAACGGAAAAAGGAATACATTCATCCATTGAGAAATACTCGTTACAAGAAATTTCTTAACATATCGGTCATCCGGTTGGTTGACCAATCTCAAATTCAAAACAATTTTTTGAGACACCTAAGAGCAAACAAAAATTGGTTGCCCAACTTCAAGAATCGATCATCCAATGAAGAGCACCAAAAAAGTTAGGCACCCAACACCAGAAATCAGCCCATCCAACAAAAGTTTCATGAAAACATTAGACTCCCAACGAATTAATCAGTCATCGAATAAAAGGGGACAAGAAAATCAGCCACCTAATGCCAAAAACCAGTTACCCAATAAAAAGTGCATGAAGAATCGATCGGCCAGCTTTGGTGATTGGTCATCCAATGTTGAAAACAAAGAGGTTTCAGAGGCAAGACAGAGAGAAACAAAAATTCGGTTGGCCAATGGAGGCAATCGGTCGGCCAATAAACACTCAAAAAATTGTTTCATAAGAAGAACAAAGAGCAAAACAAAATTGGTTGGCCAATACTGAAAATCTGGTTGTCCAATGAGAACTCAAAAATTGTTCCGGCACTCATCCAACTTCAGAAAATATTCAAAACAACATAGAAGTTAAATAAAAACTTTGCAATAAAAAAAAGGTTTGGTTGCTGATTTTGTATAAATAACTTGTAAAATAATTAAATCCAGTTCAAGATAATGCAAATATAATTAAATTTGAAAGTCATTTTAGCAAGTAAACTGTCCAAACAATAAGTGTACACAAAACACATGAAAAACATTTAGTAGTCCTAAAATCCAAGTCCTTCAAAAAATTTATTTGCAGTACAAACTCTTTAAAAACAATTTAACTTGGAAACCACATACATAGAGTTAATACTTTCCCTGCATTACCTTTCATTTGATTCGAAATTTACCTTAAACTGAAGCAAACATCTTTTTTCATGATGAATAACCTGAAATCACTTAGTCTTAATAATAATATGATTAGTACCATACTTAATTGTTTTGTATTCATCAAAATTAATATTAGGCCAGCAATCTTTCTCTTTTTGATGATGACAAAACCATTAAGTATACAACAAAAAATAAAAAATTTTAATTATTACAATTCTTAGTATTTCAAAGTATAAGACAATGCATGCTGAAACTTAGTTTATTGCACCAAAACTCTAAATTTTAAAAATACTTAAAATATGATATTCAAAAGATACATTGTATAACTTTTCCTTAGGTTTTGAATATATGCATCATTTTGAAATACCATAATGTATGCATTTCTCTCTCATGATTAGAATATATGCTATTCTCTTTCCTTTTAATGTATGCTTTTCTCTCCCCTTTTGAAATACCATAATATATGCATTTCTCGTCCATGAATGTTATGCTATTCTCTCCCATGAATGTAAATGGAATGTATGCTATTTTCTTCTACTTTTTGTCATCAATCAAAAAGAGATAAAAGAATGTGCACAATATTTCTATTTGTCTTTTCTTCAATAGTAACAAGGAGTAGCATAAATAAGGCATAAAAAGATCAATCATTTAATAACAATCATCATTCATAACTCAATTGATACCAATTTAAAAAATTTGAATATAGGATCAAAATATCACTTTTTCATATCAGAACAACATGTTCTATAGCTAGATACCAATAAGAAATATATTTAAATCATTGCATCATATAAGAGTTGATACCACTTTTATACATTAAAGCACTTATTACAATAAAACATTTATTGCTCAATACATCATAGTGTTTAATGCATCAAAGTATCCAATTATTCAAACAAGTTCCTTCTTTTCCTTACTAATTTAAAAATATGTTGAGATACAATGTTAATAGAAACCATAGAAAATGTTTGATTTTATATATGCTCATGTTCTTCTCCCCCTTAATATTTCAAATTTGATCTATATATGCAATAAAATTTCATGCAAGAAATGATACCAATATCATATGATCCAAGCATTTTATGAATGTATCATGTTAATCTCAATACATAGACATTCTATAACAATCACCACATATCAAATACACATTTCATAAGATTTTTTGGATCACCTCTATCAAGTCCTTTTCATTTTACACATAAATAATTTATTATAAGACATGATTAAGAAATGATACCACTGATAAAGTAGGCATTTAATGATCCAAGACTAATAATAGAATCATGTCAAACAAGAAGTATAAAAATCAAGCTGATACCAATCATGCTTCTATAAAGTTTTAAATCAGCAATTTCATCAGTGCCATTAGATTCTAATCTACATGATGAGCTCATACGGGTACCAATACATTTAGATTTCTCTATGCCAAATTTTTTAAAGATTTTCTTGATGTACTTGGATTGGCTTATGAAGATCCCCTTCTTTGATTGCTTGATTTGAAGTTCAAAAAAATAATTGAGTTCACCCATCATGCTCATCTCAAACTCCCCCTGCATGAGCCTAGTAAAGTCTTGACACAAAGAATTATTAGTAGCACCGAATATTATATCATCTATATAAATTTACATTATCAATATATTATCATTTTCTCTTTTAATAAATAATATTATATCCATATTTTCTTTAATAAATTTATTTCTAATCAAGAACTTACTAAGCCTATCATACCAAACCGGAGATACTTGTTTCAAATCATATAAAGCTTTGTTCAATTTGAATACATGGTTTGGAAACACAAGATTTTCAAAATTGGATAGTTGATCAACAAACACTTATTTAGCAATATATCCATTAAGGAAAGCACTCTTAATATTCATTTGATATAATTTAAAGTTCATATAAGATGTAAATACAAGAAGTGATCTAATAACCTCTAGTCTAGCTACAGGAGCATGTGTTTCATCAAAATCAATATCTTTTATTGATTATGTTCTTTAGCTATCAATCTTGCTTTATTTCTAATAAAATTACCATGCTCATCCAACTTGTTTCTAAATATTCATTTAGTCCCAATAATTGGATGGACATGAGGTCTACCTACTAAAGTCCATACATTATTTATTTCAAATTAATTTAATTCTTCATGCATTGCATTTAAGCTCTATATGAGAAACAAAAGCTAAATTATTATAAGCATCCCTAAATGATGATCTAGTCCTAATATCATAAGATGAATCACTTAATATTAGCTCTTTAGGGTGATTATGGACATACCTCCATTCTCTTTCAAATTTAGCATTACCTTGGGTTTCATCATTTTGAATTTCTTCTTCATGTATTGCTTGTATCGTTGAGTCATCTTTCTCTTCTAAGGTGAGCTTCTTGATTTGATCTTCAATTTTATTTACATCATTTAAAACCTTTCTCTTCCTTGATGGAATATCATTAGACTCATCAAAGATTACATGAATTGATTCTTCTACAACTAAGGTCTCTTTATTGAGAAAACTATATGATCTACTCTTGAAAGAATAGCCAAAAAAATTTATGTTCAATTCCATGTTCATTACAAAAAATTTCAAAAAAATAATTTTCAAATTCTTTCCCATTATCACTTCTAAAGAATAAAATAGAAAATCCCTTTTCATTTGAGATCTTTCTAAAAAGTTTTTAAAATGCAGAAAATGTTTCATCTTTACTAGTCAAAATAAATTCCATGTAAATATAAGAAAATTATTGATAGTCATAAATCCGTATGCAAAAGTTTTAAAGGTCTAGAAGTTGAAATCGTAATTTTAGACTTCAAAGAAAATCTAGTTTGTTTTCTAAAATTTGCATGCATTACAAATCATATCTTTTTCAAAATTCAATTTTGGTAAACCTTTAGCCAAATCCTTTTTGAATAATTTAAAAAGAAAAATCATGCTGACATGAGCAAGTCTACGATGCCATAACCAACTAGATTCATCTATCATAGCATTGATGGCAACTAGACAATCAAAACTATGGTCATTCAAATCAACAATATAAATATTTTCAAATCTATAAACAATAAATTTTATACAATTATCAGCAGGATTAGTAACAATGCGAAGAGATAATTCAAAATAATTTTAAAATCTTTATCATAAAGTTGGTAATACTAAGCAAGTTATGTTTCAATTCATTTATAAGCAAGACATTATCAATTAAAAGTAGAGGGATAATACTACTTTTATCGATGCCAATAATTTTACTTTGGCCATTATCTCCAAGGTAACCATTCCTTCATCTTTTGCATCCAAAGTGATGAATTGAGATTCATCACCCGATATGTATCTTGAATACCCGCTATCTAGGTATCATTTTCTTTTAGTTTCACGGGTTACAAGACACACCTGCATTTACAATATTCAGTCTTGCTCCTAGGTACTCAAACTTTCTTGGATCCTTTAGGGTTAGTCAAAATGGTTCCTTTTGGAACCCATATCTTTTTAATATTATTGCATGCATATGAATTATAACTTTTCAAACCATATTTAGAATATGTAATATTAGAAAAATCATTTTATGAGATAAAAATATTTTTAAAAAATTTTTGTTTTCTTAGTGAATTGTATCCTAAAACTGCTTTATCAAAAACTGCTTTTTGACTTCCAAGCATCATATTAAGTTTAGTAGAGCTTAAAGTAAATTTATCTACTAAAGGTTTAAGTTTTTCTATTTCATTTTTTAAATTCATGTTTTCTTGTAATAAAGAATTATTTTCTTTTAAAATCTTTTTCTTTTTCAAAGTTAAATTTTTAACTTGATTTTTTAATTCTTTATTCTTAGAACTAAGTTTTGCAAAATCATCAATTAATTCATAAAATTCACCATGCAATTTATTAAATATAAAATCATCTAAAAAGCTAGGGCTTACCTCTCTATTGTTCACCATGAAGCAAAGATTTGCTTTTTCATTCTTATCTTCTTCTTCAAAGCTCGATGCATCGCTATCTCTCCAAGTGGCCGTCATAGCTTTCTTTTTGATCTTCTTGAGACTTTTCTTTAGATGTGGATAATCATACTTGTAGTGTCTCGGCTTATTGCATTCATAACAAATTATTTTATTTTCTTTTTTCTTGCTTGGCCCTTCTTTCATTAATGACTTCCTTCTTCCTTCAAATTTTTTTCTCATAAATTTCTTAATTTTTTTTTATAATGAGAGTCAGATCATTATCCTCATCACTTTCACTTGAGGTGGCCTTATTCTCATCCTTCTGGACTGCACTCGTTAGTGCCATAAATCTTTTGTTTTTGGACTCTTCTTCATCAAGATGTCATCTTTATTGTAGCTCATGAGTCATCAACGATCCCATCAATTCTTCAAGAGAGAGGATATTTAGGTCCTTGGCTTCTTGGATGACAGTGACTTTAACTTCCCAAGACCTAGGCAATGATCTCAAAAATTTTCACATAAGATCACCGTTAGTATAAGATTTTTCAAGGCTTTTCAGCCTATTAATAACATTATTGAATCTTGTGAACATATTAGCAATACTTTTATAAGATTTCATTTTAAACAATTCATATTTATGCATAAGCATATTTATTTTTGATTTTTTGACTTGATTGGTACCTTTATGGGTAACTTCAAGTCTATCACATATTTTCTTCATAGATATGCATGTAGAAATATGATTAAATTTATTAGTATCTAAAGATCAATATAAAATATTCATGGCTTAAGCATTGAGCTGAGCCATTTTCTTATTATGCACGTTCCATTTCGTTTCTAGTTTGAAAATAATAATATCATTTGATCTAATAGTGGGTGTGTATGGCCCATTGACTATAATGCTCCATAAATCATAGTCAAGTGCTTTAATAAAAAATTTTATTCATGCTTTCCAGAATGTGTAATTTATGCCATTAAATAGTGATGGTCTATTGGTAAATTGCCCCTCACTCAATATGGTTGCCCTGATCTTTGGCTCAAATCTTTTTAAGGCTTAATAATAAGAGCACCTGCTCTGCTTTGATACCACTTGTTGCCCAGATATAGCAATCCAAGAGGAAGGATAAATTGGGTTCTTTAAAAATTAATTAGCAAGTATGTGCACTTTAAAAATTTTATAAATAAATTAATAACGTATAGTATGGTGTAGATAATATGCAATCAATAACAAAAAATATCACAACCAAACTGTACAGCAAGTTTATAGTGGTTCAGTGTCAAACCTAGCACCTACATCTACTTTCTAAGAATTTCTTAAAAATTTTACTAACACCACTAGCCGACCTGGCTAGCAAACTTGTTTACGGGTATAAGAAAGCCTTATACACTAGCCTTCTGGACTAGTCTTCTAGTTTACGGATACAAAGGGACCTTACAAACTAGTCTTCCAAACTAGTCTTCTTATTTACGGGTATAAGGGGACCTTACACTCTAGCCTTCTGGGCTAGCACTTATTTTCAGGTATAAGCAAGCCTTACAAGATCATACATGGGTAGATCTCTATCCTTACCAGTTTTACAAACGTGAAACACAAGAACAAGGCACAAGAATATTAAGTATTTGTACAACAAGCTCCTAAGAATGAGCAGATATTTAAAATATACTTTACAAATTTTAAAGAATACTCCATAAGATGGCTTCTTCCTTTGAGCATGTCGGAGCAATGAATGAAGCCTTTTGATAAAGCTTGAATGCTCTTCAAGAGTGGTTGAAGCTTTTTACACCACACTAAGGATGGGAGAATAAATGCTCTTCAAGTGGCTTCTAGGATTTTCAATTTAGCTCTCCAACAATCTTTCCAAGAATGAAACTTTTTTCAATGTATTTTTCTTGCTCTTTTTCTCTCTATTTTCCTCTCCTTTCTCTACTTATTTTTCCACTGGTATTCTACCTTTCTTTTCTACTTCTCTTTCTTGAATCACTGTACAAAAAGGTATTTATACACAATAAAATAATATAACCATTGCAAGCCATTGTGAAATAAGAAAATAAAAAAAAGAAATACATTCAACCGTTAAGAAATAGCCATTGCAAGAAATTTCTTAAAATATCGATCGTTTAGTTGGTTGACCAATCTCAGATTCAAAGCAATTTTTTGAGACAAACCCGAGAGCAAAAAAAAATTGGTCGCCCAGCTTCAATAATTGGTCACCCAATGAAGAGCACAAAAAAAGTTAGGCACCCAACACCAGAAATCGGCCATCCAACAAAAGTTTCATGAAAACATTAGACGCCCAACGAATCAATCGGTCTTCCAATAAAAGGGGACAAGAAAATTAGCTGCCTAATGCTAAAAACCAGTCACCCAATAAAAAATGCATGAAAAATTGGTCGAATAGCTTTGGTGATTGGTCATTCAACGTTGAAAACAAAGAGGTTTCAAAGGCAAGATAGAGAGCAACAAAAATTTGGTTGGCCAACGGAGGCAACCGATCGGCCAATAAACACCCAAAAATTGTTTCAGAAGAGGAACAGAGAGCAAAACAAAATCGGTTGGCCAATATTGAAAATCCGGTCATCCAATGAGCACTCAAAAATTATTTTGGCACTCATCCAACTTTAGAAAAATATTCAAACAACATAGAAGTTAAATAAGAACTTTGCAATCCAAAAAAAAGTTTGGTTTTTGATTTTATATAAATGACTTGTAAAATAACTAAATGCAATCCAAAACAATGCAAATATAATTAAACTTGAAAGTCATTTTGGAAAGTAAACTGTCCAAACAATAAGTGTACACAAAACATATGAAAAATATTTAGTAGTATTAAAATCCAAGTCCCTCAAACAATTTATTTTACAGTACAAACTCTTTGAAAAAAATTTAACTTGGAAACCACATACATAGAGTTAATACTTTACATGTGTTACCTTTCATTTGATTCAAAATTTATCTTAAACTAAAGCAAACATCTTCTTTCATGATGAATAACTTGAAATCACTTAGTCTTAATACTAATATGATTAGTACCATACTTAATTATTTTGTATTCATCAAAATCAATATTAGGCCAATAGTTTTAAAGGAAAAGAGTATGATTGGTAGAGGTATGTGTGGATACCTATATATATATATATATATATATATATATATATATATATATGATGGATTGAATCAAAAGCATATGTGTAAAAGTATGGGTATAAAGCGAAGCTTGAGTTTGAGGTTTAAGCATAAATTTTGAGCGTATATTTCATAAAAGAATGAGTTTCGGGAAAAGGAACCATTATAGCTTATTGAAAGCAAAGCATGATCTTGTAACTTGAGTTAAAGTGTAACAGAAGGTTTAGAGATGATATGAGTTGAAAGGCATACATGGGCATGTGTATATATATATATATAAATATGCATGGTATAAATGTAAAGTGCATTGTAAAATAAAATATAAGCCTAAGCCTGAGTTTTTAAAGCATAAGTAGCAGCATGTATTGAGCATGGGTTTAAAGTATATGTTTACAACATGGGTTTAAAGTATGTCTTTACATTATGAGTTTTAAAAGCATTAGGTAAAATCATGAGTTTCAAGCATAAGTTTTGAGCATGAATTTAGCATGAGTTTCAGATGCATGCATGGTATATATGCATGGAAAGAAAACAACATGAGCTTTGATACATGGATTTCATATGCATACATAGCATAGGTGCATGGGAAATATGTTAAAAGAATATGTTTTGATGCATGGATCATATAGAGTATTTAGGCAGCTATGGGGCTGATCATCATGTAGACTATGTTGTAACATGAGCATTGCACACTACAGATACATCGGCACCTTCTTGCAATTCGATCATACGATAATCCCCAGGGCCAGGGGTGAGTACAAGTTGAACCAAGTCCATGGGATAGGTTGCAAGCAGCCCGTAGGGGCATGAATCATAGCTCGATAATGAGCTGGTTACTATATAGCTTGTGAGGGCAAAGAGAAAACCCGAGGTCTCAGGGTCAAGGGACAAAAAGCACATTGCCAAATGAACCACACAGGTAAGGGATGCTATTTGTGCAGGGATCCTATTGCCAGCTCAAAGATCTGATGAGTGTACATATACAGGAGGACAATTATAGGATGGTACCTCAGAGGCATCACACACAGCCCAGCATCATAATGGTTTTAAAATATATGCATTAGTTTTTAAAAGGCCAGTGGGCCAAATATATTCCTAGTGAGGAAAGGTTTTTTAAAGAAATGCCGATGGATAAGATTTGACAAGCATGCCATGTATTTTATAAAGGACCAGTGGGCCAAATGTATATCCCAATGGGGATAGTCTTTAAAATAAGATGCTAGTGGGCAAGTTTTTGTAAAAGCATGCATTGAGATTTAAAAAGAGGCCAATGGGCCAGGTATTTATCCCTGTGGGGATGGTTTATATAAGATGTCGGTGGGCATGATAGATCCCAGTGAGGATTAGAGAAATAAGAAAAGAAAAGCTGGGCTACATAAAAGAGATTTGGTGTTTTATAAAGAAATGCATCATACATAGGTTTTATACAAATGGTTTCTTTTCTAGTGAAAAATGTATATATGATACAATATTTTATATAACTGGTTTATTATTTGACGCATAAGCTATATGTGGTACTTTATATTAGCTTGTACAATGGTGTACATTATACGTATTCATGCTATACAGTAGCAAAGGTTTAAAATGGTGAATTTGTTCTCATGTTCCCCATGGTTAGATGGTTATTCAGTCACTGAGACTTCAGTCTCACTCCTCTATGTTTGATATTTTTATTGTAGATTAGTGAGCTGGTTGGCAGGATTAGACTGTTGGCCTTATGTCACGCCCCAGACCCAAAATTTGAGCTAGGATGACAACCCGCCACATGCCAGGCATGCAAGGTGTCTCGAATTTTAACACATAAATCAATATAATGCAATAATTATAACTATTCAATTCAAATCCATAATTTATTATAAACCATAATTATAAGTCTTGGGCTACAAGCTCTACACACAAGCAATACTGGGGTTACATCATTAGTGGATCTTATTTTATTTAATAGAAGCTTCATCAACCCCAAATATCCTTCTTCACTCCTGAGGCTCTGAAAAACATTGTGAGAATTATATGAGCTCACACTCATAAGTAAGCCTATTATAATGTTAAATCATCATATCTTATCAAGATATTTTCAAATCACATTTTCATAAAAACTTTCAATTTTAAATACATTTATCATGCTATCAGCACATGCATATCATCAACCCAAAATCATTTGGAAGCTTAACTATACAATAAATACTAGAATATGCAATGTAAACAAAACATTGTTTATATATTCATTGTTTTCTTATGTGTCCCATGGCCCTACAACACCCAATTGGTGTATCCTTCTTAAATGTCCCCTAAGAGGAAGGGTCATGGTACTAGCATTATGCCATATCATAATCAATCAGAATACATCCTACAGATGTGTGTCCTTCACATATCTTCTCCTATGGAGGTGGGTCCCGTATCATAATCAATCAGAACACATCCTACAGATGTATGTCCTCCACATATCTTCTCCTGTGGAGGTGGGTCATGTGCATTTCACATCATATGAGAACCGCGGCGACACATACAAGTAAATTTCAATGTTATCATCATAATTGCCTATTATCATTTTGATAGTACCAATATAATTTGCAAGATCAACGTAATTACATTTTTGCATATACACATATAAGCCATATCTTGCAAAATATTACCCGTTACAATAGTCATAACAAATGCTTATTTGTAAATTCGTGGTACTATTTATTAATTCAATATAAATGCAACTTCATTTTCATATCTCATAAATATGCATCTAATTATAAATTCATAATTTATAAATTAAATAATTTATAAAATTATAATACTTGGCTTACTTACCTCAGTACGCAAATCCCAAATGGTAAACCAGCTATTTGGACACCTGGGTACCTATAGCATCATTTTACATAATTAAGTTTCTAAAATCTGAATAATAAAGTGACTCTTAAAACTCTACCATACTAATCTACGGGCCCAACTTTGGGCTCGAATATCTCTCAACATATTTGCCCAAATGAGGAAGTAGAATTACCCCAAGAAACTAGAATCAACCCTGATTCGGGCCATAATTTTATTTTACCATTTTTGTCCCATTATAGGGCCCAAAATGCTGCTCAAAACTGGCTCATAAGTCGACCCAATAGGGTCCAAAGATCACGCAGCCCAGTCGGCCCACACGATCTCTTTCTTCCCAATAGCTCCCCTGTTTTATCCGAAACAAGGGAGAAAACATGGCGGCGGCCAGGGCCGCCACCGGCCACAATCCAGGGTGGCCCGACCACCGTCAACCGGCCTGGAGCCGGCCGCGGCCGGACTCCCCCCCCTCTTTCTCTCCCATAATCTCTCTTTCTCTCATTCATCTTGCCACAACACGTCTCTGTGCCGACGGCACGGCCGGCCACCATGGCCGGCCGAACCTCCACCGGACGCATGCTTAGCACCGGTGGAGGTCATCGACTGTCGTCCAGGCCTGGCGAGGCGGTGGGCACGCCGCCGGCCTGAACCGAGATCGGCACAGGGAAGCCATGGTCACGGCTCCCTGTGCTCAGATTCCTTCACTTACCTCTCTCTCACACTGGAAGGGAAGGAAGCATACCTATTGTAGATGTGGTGAAGACGATGAGAATGAAGTATCTGCGCCTTTTTTTAAAGCCGATGCACTTCATGATTCCTCAGGTCTAGGGATACATAAATCCGATTGTTACATGGAGATTTGAAATTCAAACACCTCACGCAACTGCGGGAGTCCCTGGCGTCATTCGTTCTGATCTCGCGATTAACTCTCGCAAGCAGGTAACGTAATCCCAGGGATTACATTCTCTCCTCCTTATAAAAATTTCGGCCTCGAAATTGATACACTTCCATTAGAGAAAATTAGAATTCTAAATTTTGTCACACAATCAACTAAGTTTTTATTCAAAGTCAACAGTCGTTGATACATCATTAACTATATTAAGATACAAATAGTTGTGGATATTTCTTTTTCATTTCCTCCTCAAGTTTCCAAGTAGCCTCCCTCTCAGAATGATTACTCTATTGCACCTTGACATAGGGAATGGTACGCCGTCTCATAATCTGATCTTTGCGGTCTACGATACGCATAGGATACTCCTCATATGATAAATCTTTCTTCAATTGTATAGGTTCATACTCTATTACATGGCTGGGGTCAGGATATACTTCCTCAACATAGAGACATGAAAAACATTGTGTACCCCAGCTAGAATCGAAGGCAGTGCCATGCTGTAAGCAACCTCTCCGACTCTGCTCAAGATCTCAAAAGGTCCAATATAACGTGGACTCAGCTTTCCTCTAATCCCAAATCTCATCATATTTTGGTTGGTGATACCCTTAAGAAAACATGGTCCCCAATCTGAAATTTCAATTCCCTTCTTCTGACATCAGCATAGCTCTTCTGCCTGCTCTGAGCTGTACGAAGATGCTCCCTGATCAAATGCACCTTATCTACTATCTGCTGAATCAGTTCAGGGCCTAGCAATTTTCTTTCCCCGATATCATCCCAACATATAGCAGATCTATACCTCTTACCATACAGAGCTTCAAATGAAGCCATCTGGATACTGGCTTGATAACTATTATTATATGCAAACTCCATCAAAGGTAAATGATTATCCTAAGATCCACCCAAGTCCATCACACAGGCTTGCAACATGTCTTCTAAAATCTGTATGGTCCTCTTCGATTGTCCATCTGATTGGGGATGATAGGCTGTACTGAAGTTTAATTTGGTTTTTATGGCCTTATGAAGACTCTTCCATAACTGGGACACAAACCTGGTATCCCTATATGATACAATAGATACATGAACGCCATGAAGTCTCACGATCTGCTCAATATACAAATTAGCCAATCTTTCACTAGAGACCCCAACTCTAAAAGATAAGAAATGAGCTGATTTCGTTAGTCTATCCATAATAACCCAAACTGCATCATTACTCCTGGGAGTTTTAGGTAGACCAGTCATGAAATCCATCGTAATCTTTTTCCATTTCCACTGTGGAATCATCAAAGACTGAAGAGGTCTCGTCGGCCTTTGATGCTTGGCCTTCACTCGCTGACACACCAAGCACTTGGCCACATACTGAGCAATCTCCCTCTTCATACCTTTCCATCAAAAATTTTTCTCTAAGTCTCTGTACATCTTAGTGCCACCTGGATGCATAATATAGGGAGAGTAGTGAGCCTCCTTCAAAGGCCTTTAGCTCCTCAATGTTTGGCACACAAAATCTTCCTTCAAATTTCAGGGATCCATCCTCCATTACATAAAATTCATTCTGAACTCTTGACTGCACAGCTTCTTTAATCTTTTGTAAATCTGGATCTTCTATCTGGGAGGACTTGATTCTGTCAACTAGGGTCGACTGGAGTACAAGTGTTGCAACAAGCCCATCAGACTGCTGTACTCTCAATCCAACCTCCCATCTCTCAAGGTATCTCAATATGTGAGGCTGGAAAGTAATCATAGCAGCTAACTCAGAAGAGGATTTTCTGCTTAAAGCATCAGCTACTACATTGGCCTTCCTAAGATGATAATGTAGGGTCAAGTCATAATCCTTCAGTAGTTCCAACCACCTCTTGCCTCAAATTTAGCTCCTTCTGTGTGAAGATGTATTTTAGACTCTTATGATCTGTATACACATCACATGACACCCCATATAGATAATGCCGTCAAATCTTCAGAGCAAAAACCACAGCAGCCTATTTTAGATCATGAGTAGGATAATTCTGCTCATAAGGTTTTAGTTGTCTGGAGGCATAGGCTATCACTTTTTCATTCTACATCAGAACGCATCCCAATCCTTTCCGAGAGGCATCAGTATATAGAATAAATCCTTCAAATCCTGTCGGAAGAACAAGAATGGGAGCTGACATTAAATGCTACTTTAACTCCTGGAAACTTTTCTCACACTCCTCTGTCTAGTCAAACTTTACTCGCTTTTGGGTTAAGCGAGTTAGGGGTAAAGCAATGCGAGAGAAGTCGTCCACAAATTTACGGTAATACCCGGCTAGCCCCAAAAAGCTTCTGACTTCTGCCACATTGGAAGGTCGGCTCCAGCTAATAATAGCTTCAATCTTTTTTGGGTCCATAGATATGCCATCTTTAGAGATTATATGATCCAAGAAAGATACTTGATCCAACAAAAACTCACACTTCTGCAGATTGGCATAAAGCTTCTTCTCTCGAAGAATCTGTAGCACGATCCTCAGGTGGTCCTCATGCTCCTTATGGCTCTTGGAATATATCAAAATATCATCAATGAAAACCACTACAAACTGATCCAAATATAATTTAAAAATTATGTTCATCAAGTCCATGAATGCTGCTGGGGCATTAGTTAACCCAAACGGCATCACCAAGAACTCATAGTGGTCATATCTGGTTCTAATGTTGTCTTAGGTACATCCCCCTCCTTGACTTTGAGTTGATGGTACCTTGACCTGAGATCAATCTTTGAGAATATCCAGGCTCCTTGGAGTTGATCAAACAAGTCGTCAATCCTCGGCAGAGGGTACTTATTTCGCACTGTTACCTTATTGATTTCCCGATAATCAATGTAGAGTCGAAGACTGCCATCCTTCTTCTTAACAAATAGAACTGAAGCACCCCAAGGAGAAGCACTGGGTCTGATAAATCCCTGATCTAGGAGCTCCTGCAATTGATCCTTCAGTTCCTTTAGCTTGGCTGGGGCCATGCGATAAGGGGCCTTGGATATAGGTCCAGTTTCAGAAACTAGATCAATAGAGAACTTGACTTCCTGGTCTGGGGGGCAAATCAGACAATTCATCCGGAAAGATATCAGGGAATTCTCGAGCTACAGAAATATCCTTCAACTTGGTCCCTTCCTTCTGAAGATCCTTGACAACAGCAAGAAATCCTTAACTACCATTCATCAGATACCTTCCAGCTTCCAACACTGATATGAACACTGAGGCTAGGTGTTTCTGACCACCAGTAAAACTGAATTCAGGCTGACTTAAAATTTTAAAGTTGACAATCTTCCTGAAGCAGTCTACTGAAGCATGATAGGAGGCCAACCAATCAATTCCAAGGATAACATCAAAGAACTTCAGTGGAAGGACAATTAGATCAGCATTCAATCTCCTATCCTCCAAGACAATTGGACAGGATTTGCATACTGTGTCAACCTTCATAACATCTCCATTTGGAAAAGCAATATGCAACTCTTGCTACAGAGGAATAGGTATCAATGATGCATTCTTGTCAAGATAGATGTTAGATATGAAAGAATGCGTGGCACCCGGGTCAATTAAAGTTTGAGCATAAGCAGTACCTACTTTAATCATTCCTGGACATAAGTGTAATTTGTTTTAACATCAAAGATTGAACCTAACTTCTAATTAACTATCAATACATTGCACTAGATAAGAATGTAATACTAGCTATAAAATTAAATGGTATACCTGTCACCACAGAATTAGAGGCGGCAGCATCCTGTTGAGTAAGGGTGAAGACCCTTTCCTGGGTCCTCGGTGGCTGCTGCTGATGTTGCTGGCTCATCCCTTGACTTGAAGAAGGCTGCTGATCCTTCCGAAGGGGACAGGTGGCCATCTTGTGATCAGTTTTTTCACAGAGAAAGCAAGCACCAGTCAATCTGCGGCAAGGCCTTCCAGGGTGAAAGTTCCCACAATGAATGCAATGACTCTCCCTATTCTGTGGTTCTGCTGGGGCATGATGTGCACCTTTTTTCTTGGCTTGAGCTGAGGGTTGGCCAAAATAGGCCCTTTCCTCTTCCTCCGTTGCTCCCAATCTCTCTGAATAGCATTTATTTCCCTCTCAATCATCAAGGCCTTATTCACCACAGCACTGTAAGTGAGAAGCTCAAATGCATTGACTGCTTGCCTCAGTCTGGGTCGCAGTCCCTCAGTGAATCTGGTGATCTTGGCCATTTCATTGGTCACAATATTTGGAGCAAAACGGGCCAACTTGGTGAATTCAGCTTCATACTAGGCCACAGAAAGATTCCTTTGCTCTAATCTGATAAACTCTGATTCTATCTATCTCTGCACACTCCTGGGGAAGTATTTATCGAACAATGCCTTCCTAAACTCTCCCAAGAAATAACCTGTCCACCCCGACGCTACTCCTTAACTAACCACCAATCATAAGCTTTCCTCTGGAGAAGATAGGTGAAAAATCTGATCCGCTCCATATCCTGACTACCATGGGTCGTAAAAGCCTTCTCCATGTCTCGCACCCACCGCTCAGCATCAACAGGGTTGGTGGATCTAGAGAAAGGGGTAGGGGCAAACTTTCTGAAATCTGCAAAGCTGCGGCCAACCCCTATCTAGGATTGAGGTGGAGTAGGCTAGGTCACTGGTGTGGCTTGAGTAGGTAAGGTTGGCTGAGTTTGTAGAGCAGGAGGGGCAAGCTGAGTCTGCGAAGCAGTAGGGGCAGGCTGAGTCTGTGGAACAGGAGGGGCAGACTGAGTGGACAAAGCCTGCAGGATCTGTCGTTGCATGACCCGCATCGACTGCGCTATACCCGAGAGAACCTAAAGCATCTCGGTCTGGAGTCGCTGGGGATCAGCCCCGACTGGATTGACAGGGGCAGCACCTCCGATAGCTTCCTGACCTTCCGGTTGGCCAGCATTACCAACTTGGGAACCCTTATCATTTTGTTAGCTTCTAGTGCGACGAGCCATTCCTATCTCCTAATAAATTAGTTGTAATTAATATCATGATAAACTTTAAATGTCAGGCTTTCAAAGCATAATATCTGAAATTCTTTTAAATTTATAATTGTCTCAATGTCATCCTAGTATTTTGCCTAAAGTGTCATCATGTATGTGTCCGTAATGTCATAAACTGGCTTTGATACCACGAAAGCTGTCACGCCCCAGACCCAAAATTTGAGCTAAGGTGACAACCCGCCACATGCTAGGCATGCAAGGCGTCTTGAATTTTAACACATAAATCAATATAATGTAATAATTATAACTATTCAATTCAAATCCATAATTTATTACAAACCATAATTATAAGTCTTGGGCTACAAGCCCTACACACAAGCAATACTGGGGTTACATCATTAGTGGATCTTATTTTATTTAATAGAAGCTTCATCAACCCCAAATATCCTTCTTCACTCTTGAGGCTCTGAAAAATATTGTGAGAATTATATGAGCTCACACTCAATAAATAAGCCTATTATAATGTCAAATCATCATATCTTATCAAGATATTTTCAAATCATATTTTCATAAAAACTTTCAATTTCAAATACATTTATCATGCTATCAGCACATGCATATCATCAACCCAAAATCATTTGGAAGCTTAATTATCAATAAATACTAGAATATGCAATGTAAACAAACCACTATTTATATTCATTGTTTTCTTATGTGTTCCACGGCCCTACAACACCCAACTGGTGTATCCTTCTTAAATATTCCCTAAGAGGAAGGGTCCTGGTACCAGCGTTATGCCATATCATAATCAATCAGAACACATTCTACATATGTGTATCCTCCATATCTTCCCCTGTGGAGGTGGGTCCCGAATCATAATCAATCAGAATACATCCTATAGATGTGTGTCCTCCACATATCTTCCCCTGTGGAGGTGGGTCATGTTTCACTTGGCATTTCACATCATAAGAGAACCGCGGAAACACATACAAGTAAATTTCAATGTCATCATCATAATTGCCTATTATTATCTCGATAGTACCAACATAATTTGCAAGATCAATGTAATTACATTTTTGCATATACACATATAAGCCATATCTTGCAAAATATTACCCGCTACAATAGTGTCACCGGGCTTTCAATCGGCACGCGCAAGCGCTCCCTATGGCCACTAGGTCCTTGCGTCTACCGATGATGGCGTTAGAGAAACCCTTCCCCTAACCATCCTTACCCAGAACAATAAATAAAAATCCCCGAAGGACAAAGTCCCACCCAAACACCAAGATGTACAGGAAGCGAAGCCTTCCCAACCAAGAACTCTCCACTAAGTAACTTGAAAAATAATGAGGTTGCCGAAGGCTACAAAGACATATAATGAGGTTGCCCGAAGGCTACAAAGACACTCCTCTCTGTCCCTAACAAAGATCTCTCAAAGTGCCCGCCCCAACCTCACTTAACAAAAATTGACATGTGGATGCCCTGCACCCGCGCACTGCCTGTGCGTATCAGCCACGTCCCGTGCTCGCCTAAGTCCGCCTGACTTAGACCTGTGCCGCTGCGATCTCCGCTGATCCAGCCGCTCGCCAACCTCACTCGACCTTCTCTGTTGGTTTGGTGGCACACCCGAACTCCTCTCGGATGTCTTCTACCTTGGAACGATGGAAGTCTTCCAATTTGATCGAATTTCCTTCAATTTCTTCCAATTTCTTCCAATGCCAAGGCCTAGGGTCCGCCCAGCCTAATATAGGCCCGCCCAACCGCCTTAGCCACCGCCTCATCCCTTTGGATAGGCCTTATCCAATGGATAAGCCTTATCCAAAGGCTATCTCAACAAATTAGATAATACCGGATGTATCCTCTATTGAATCTACCTGCAACCGCCCAACGAACCATCTGCTCAGTCACCCAGGTGCGCGCCCGGCCTGTGCGTGCATGCCCGCGCGCGCCCGCTACGCGCGCCCAGCCATGCCGCCCGCACGGCCACGCGGCACTATGTCGCGGATGCATCTGCCAATGCGTCCATGCGATCCACTCAACTGCCCAAGAATCTCGGCCAAATCCCTCCGCAAGATCTGGCTCTATCCTCTTTGAAATATCTGGCCAGCTTGGTGCGTCCAACTGCCAGCAAATCTCGGGATATCCTCCGCGTGATCCTATCCTGCTAGCACCGCGTCCATCCCGCGTGCACGCGCCCAGCGGATAAGGTTGGCCCGGCCAACGGTCGGGTCACATGCCAGGATGTCACGCGCCCGCTTGCCGACCAACCGCCACCGTCACGTGCACTAACGGCCAACGTCCTCACCGGCCAAACCGCTACAACCTTCGCGCACCTATGCACGCTCACATGCGCCCGTGCAAGGCAGCGTGCGCCCAGTGCCTGCCACTGGCACGCGCGCACGCGCCCGACGCTCAACGTCGGCTCGCACACGCGCCCGCGCGCATCCAAGGGCCTAGGCAACGTGCCCAAGGCCTATCTGCATGCCTAATAGCAGCGCACCATCCCTAGAGTGTCCTGGCATGTGCGTACACCAGCCACGCACCGTGCGACCAAAGCCCCTCTCACCATACTTGCACAGCATCCTACACTGTGCCACTCCGGGGGTTCTGCAGAAATGAGCAGCATTGTAGACTGGACACTGCTCATGTGCAGGCCCCTCTCACCATACTTGCATAGCATCCTGCACAGTGCCTTCCCAGGGGTTCTGCAGAAATGAGCAGCCTTGCAGACAGGATACTACCCATGTGCAGGGCTTGGCCTGTGCGCAACCTCACCGCGCGCCGCATAGCCCAGGCCATAACAATCCTCCCCGCACTAAAATATCGACGCCCTCATCGACCACCATGCAGCCGCGCAAAGTATCCTCCTGACGCACCTCGTCGTCGCATGCCTTGGCCCTCCTGGCCAAAGCCTTCCGAGTCCCAACGCGGCTACCTGCCACGTGCACCCCCTGATGCCTACTCGGTTGGACAGCCCACTCGTCGAGCCATCCCACCTGCTGCCTCCTGCCGCAGGCCTCCGTGCCTAGGCTCTCCCACGCGATGGCTAGGCGTGAGGTTGTCGCACAACCTCAAGTCTGGTGGTGGGGGGGTTTCTTGCCCCCACCCTTCGCAACTGTCCTACGCCATCCCTCCACTGGAACAAAGTAAGGATGCCTACCTCTTCGGATCAAGATGCCCCTCCGATGGGGCATGACCACGGCCTTGCTCTTGATGAAGAAGTCCATCCTGAGAATCAGATCGTAGTCATCGATCGGCAAGACCGTCATGCTGCAGCACCCAGTCCATGAGCCCACCTCCAATATGGCCTCCGCCTGGCCTAAAGACTCCATTTCCTCGGAGTTGACTGGCTTCACCCTACAAGGCTGGGATAGCGCTCCAAGCCCCAATCTATGCGCCGCTCCTCGGATCACAAAATTGTGTGTCGCGACAGAATCAACCAAGGCCTGCACTGTCCTTCCGTTGATCCAAGCCCTCACATACATCAAACCTTGGCATTGGTCTCTCACGGCCAAAGTGTTGATGGACTGTAGCGGGGCCATCCTCGCTACTGGCTTATCCTCCAAACTCTCGGATGCCCTGTCTGCCTGGGTAGTGACGGCCGCTACCACCACCTTCCATGGATACTCCCGTGCTAGATGCGGCCCTCCGCATATGAAGCATCCAGCGAAAGTCACATGTCCCTTTGGTTTTGCTGCTGCACGTGGTGGAATACTTTCCTTCTTGCATTTTCGACCACACGGTGGTGACGCACTCTTGCGCTTGCCCTTGCCCTGGCCACCGCTGCCCGAAGTAGTAGCGCTGCAAAAATCCACCAGGGCCTCAGCTGCTACGAAGGCTGAGGGAATATCCCTCACCTCCCTCCTGCAAAGCTCGGCCTGCACCCACCTCTGTAGACCAGCGAGGAAGTTAAGTAACTTATCTTCCTGGGACATGTTGGACACCTCCAGAAGTAGATTGCTGAACTGCGCCACATACTCCTAGATGCTCCCTGTCTACCACAGCTTCCTCAGGTTCTCTCGAGCAAGCCACCCTGCGTTGCTCAGCTGGAACTGAGCCTTCATTTCCCTCTTGAAGATATCCCATGTCTCGATTCTGGGACGCCCCGCATGGTCATCCTCGACCGTCCTGGTCCTCCATCAGAGCTTGGCATTCCCCTCCAAATAAGTCGAGGCCCGATCCACCTGATCGGGTGCTGGGATCTTCGCTGCACGGAAGTAAGTCTCCATGTCCCACATGAAGTTCTCCACTTCCGTCATGCTCCTGACTCCGTCGAAGGCCTTAGGCTCCCTGACATTCGCTTCCTTTACCGGAGCGCCCGACATGTGGACTGGACTCCGCGCCTCCTGCCTCAGACGGATCACCTCCTGCTCCAAAGCATGGATCCGAAGCTCCAATCGCTCCTCCATGGCCAAATCTAATCGTTGTTGTTGCATGCTTTGATGTTCGAGGTCGCGAAGCAGCCCCTTATGCACATCCATCAACTGGTTGTGCGAAGTCCGCAACTCAGCCAACTGCATGCTCAACTCCGCGCACACAGCTACCAGATTCATGGTCGATCCCTCTCCTGGATCTCCCATAATACCCTCCAAACGGGTCATGCGGTCTCCTACCGCTCTCACCATCTGCTTGGGCTTGTTTGGAACTTGTCTTCAACCGGGCTCTGATACCACTTCCTCCTAGCTCTGATACCACTTCTCACTGGGCTTTCAATCGGCATGCGCAAGCGCTCCCTATGGCCACTAGGTCCTTGCGTCTACCGGTGATGGCATTAGAGAAACCCTTCCCCTAACCAGCCTTATCCTAGAACAATGAATAAAAATCCCCAAAGAACAAAGTCCCACCTAAACACCAAGATGTACGGGAAGCAAAGCCTTCCCAACCAAGAACTCTCCACTAAGTAACTTGGAAAATAATGAGGTTGCCCAAAGGCTACAAAGATAAATAATGAGGTTGCCCGATGGCTACAAAGACACTCTTCTCTGTCCCTAACAAAGATCTCTCAAAGTACCCGTCCCAATCTTACTCAACAAAAACTGACCTGTGGATGCCCCGCACTCGTGTACTGCCTGTGCATATCGGCCTCGTCCCGTGCTCACCTAAGTTCGCCTGACTTAGACCTGCGCCGCTGCGATCTACGCTGATCCAACCGCTTGCCAACCTCACTCGACCTTCTCTGGTGGTTTGGTGGCACACCCGAACTCCTCTCGGATGTCTTCTACCTTGGAACGATGGAAGTCTTCCAATCTGATCAAATTTCCTCCAATTTCTTCCAATTTCTTCCAATGCCAAGGCCTAGGGTCCGCCCAGCCTTATATAGGCCCGTCCAACCGCCTTAGCCACTGCCTCATCCCTTTGGATAGGCTTATCCAATGGATAAGCCTTATCCAAAGGCTATC
This sequence comes from Calamus simplicifolius, assembly GCA_900491605.1. NCBI lineage: Eukaryota > Viridiplantae > Streptophyta > Magnoliopsida > Arecales > Arecaceae > Calamus > Calamus simplicifolius. The sequence continues at coordinate 178,794 of UESW01003999.1, read as the reverse complement.
TCAACAAATGAGATAATACCAGATGTATCCTCTGTCGAATCTGCCTGCAACCGCCCAACGAACCATCTGCCCAGCCACCCAGGCATGCACCCGGCCCTGTGCAGCGTGCACCCGGCTGTGCCGCCCGCACGGCCGTGCGGCACTGTGTCGCGGATGCATCTGCCAGTGCGTCCATGCGATCTACTCAACCGCCCAAGAATCTCGGCCAAATCCCTCCGCAAGATCTGGCTATATCCTCTCCGAAATATCCGGCCAGCTTGGCGCATCCAAATGCCCGCAAATCTTGGGATATCCTCCGCATGATCCTATCCTGCTGGCACCGCATCCATCCCGCGTGCATGCGCCCAGTGGATAAGGTTGGCCCGGCCAATGGTTGGGTCACATGCTAGGATGGCATGCGCCCGCTTGCCGGCCAACCGCCATCATTATGCGCGCTAACGGCCAACATCCTCACCGGCCAAACCGCTACAACCATGCACGTGCACGCCCAGTGCCCGCCGTTGGCACGCGCGCGCCTGCGCTCGTGCATGGCAGCATGCACCCAGCGGCCACCGCTGGCCCGCGCATGCCTGCGCCCGTGCACGGCAGCGCGTGCCCAGCGGCGGCCGTGCGCGCCCAGCGCCTAGCGCTAGCTCGCGCATGCGCCCACGCGCATCCAAGGGCCTGGGCAATGTGCCCAAGGCCTATCCGCATGCCTAATGGCAGTGCACCATCCCTAGAGTGGCCCGGCATGTGCGTGCATCAGTCACGCACCGTGCGACCAAAGCCCTTCTCACCATACTTGCGCAGCATCCTGCACTGTACCACCCCATGGGTTCTGCAGAAACGAGCAGCATTGCAGACTGGACACTGCTCATGTGCAGGCCCCTCTCACCATACTTGCGCAGCATTGTTCACAGTGCCACCCCGGGGTTTTGCACAAATGAGCAACCTTGCAGACATGACACTGCCCATGTGCAGGGCTTGGCCTGCGCGCAACCTCATCGCGCACCGCATAGCCAAGGCCGTAACAATAGTCATAACAAATGCTTATTTGTAAATTCATGGTACTATTTATTAATTCAATATAAATATGCATCTAATTATAAATTCATGATTTACAAATTAAATAATTTATGAAATTATAATACTTGGCTTACTTACCTCAGTACGCAAATCCCAAATAGTAAACCAGTTATTTGGATACCTGGATACCTACAGCATCATTTTATATAATTAAGTTTCTAAAATCTAAATAATAAAGTGATTCTTAAAACTCTACTCAGACTAATCCACGGGCCCAAATTTGGACTCGAATATCTCTCAACATATTTGCCCAAATGGGGAAGTAGAATTACCCCAAGAAACTAGAATCAACCCTAATTCGGGCCATAATTTTATTTTATCATTTTTGGCCCATTACAGGGCTCAAAATGCTGCTCAAAACTGGCTCGTGAGCTGGCCCAACAGGGCCCAAAGATCACGCAGCCCAGTTGGCCCACACGATCTCTTTCTTCCCAGCAGCTCCCCTGTTTCACCCGAAACAGGGGAAAAAACATGGCGGCGGCTAGGGCCACCGTCGGCCACAATCCGGGGTGGCCTGGCCACCGTCGACCAGCCTGGAGCCGATCGCCGCCGCGGCCAGACTCCCTCCCTCTTTCTCTCTCTCAATCTCTCTCTCTTCCTCTCATTCATCTTGCCGCAGCACGTCTCTGTGCCGGCAGCACGGCTGGCCACCATGGTCGGCCGGACCTTCATCAGATGCATGCCCGGTGCCGGTGGAGGTCACCGACTATCGTCCAGGCCCGGCGAGGCAGCGAGCATGCCGCCAGGCCCGAACCGAGATCGGCACAGGGAAGCCATGGTCACGGCTCCCTGTGCTTAGATTCCTTCACTTACCTCTCTCTCACACTGGAAGGGAAGGAAGCATACCAATTGTAGATGCGGCAAAGACGATGAGAAGGAAGTATCTGCGCCTTCTCTTAAAGCTGACGCACTTCGCGATTCCTCAGGTCCAGGGATACGGAAATCCAATTGTTATGCGGAGATTTGAAATTCAAATACCTCGCACAACTGCGGGAGTCCCTGGCATCATTCGTTCTGATCTTGCGATTAACTCTCGCGAGCAGGTAACGTAATCCCGGGGATTACACCTTAGCTTTGGTCATGATCTGGGAGTTGGTATTTGTATATTGAAAATATTTGTTAGTTTGAAAAAAGTTTTTGTGGCTGTTAAAAAGATAGACAAAGTCTTATTTATATATATGAATGGGAGTTATGTATGTATGTGTATGTGAGTTTATACAGTTGAGACTCTATGATGTATTATGGACCCACATGAAATGAAATAAAAGATATTCATTATGGAGAAAATTAGGGGTATAATTTATGTTTGTTTGACTTATGTGTCAACTATGAATATGGTCTTCTATCTACCTAAGGATGATATATAAAAAATTTATATCTAAGCAGGGGCAAATGATACTATGATATGATGTTGTGAGTATAAGGATGAATTAAATGAATAGGTATAAAAAGTTTTTATCAGGATAAATTTTTGTGCTGATGATTTATGGCAATTAGATAAGGTTCGCTAATACTTTATGGTGTACAACATAAAGATTAATAGAACTCCACCCGATTTTCATAGGTTGTCGGACATTTTGTCGATGGTCGCCGAAAGTAGGAGGGGGAGCCGACGTATCTATTTTGCAATAATTGTCCAACACTTAGTAAATTTTGAGTTAATCCAAGCACATATAAACATCATGGATAAGTCTCTTTGTACCTCCTATGTTTAGATTGCTATAACCCATTTGCTTTAATTTGTTGTAGCTTTCCATCTCCAAGCTTGACTTAAGAGGAAGTATTTTGATTTAATTGAATGAAAAATTTTCAATTTCCTATAATGTGATTGTTACATCCACTATCTAAATACTAAATATCCTGTTATTCTTATTGCTAATTCATGCAAGAGTAAAATAGTTATTCATTATCATCCTTTTCAGAAAAGTTTGCTTCATTCTTTTCTTTTTTTTAACTTTAAACCAATAATCATTTTTAGAATGATTTGAAATTTTGCATCTTTTGCATCTATAATGGAAAATTTTAGATTCATGTCCGGACTTTTTACAAATAAAGCATGGAGAATTGGTGTTACTATTTCTTTACTTGGTTTGACTCCATCTACTCTTTCCTTTGCCTGAGGCATCCATAGAAGACTGGTTCCATTCTTGTTGATCTTTTCTTTAAGATGAGCCTCTCTTTTTTTATACATGCTCCAAACTTGAAGGCTTCTTGTCTTTGATGGTAAGCATGGATTAAAATAATTGCTCTATAAGCTGAACTGAAAACCTATTCATTTTTTGTTCGTATGCCTCAAGTGACCTCATTAGTTCACGCAAGATAAAAATAGGCATCTTTTGATTCTTCATTTACAGCAACAATATGATCAAATTTAGTAGGTAAGTTTCTCAAAATTTTCTCAACAATCTTCGTATCTTGAACGGTATCATCAAAACTTCTAATTTGATTAGAGAAGAAATCTTTGATTGATTCATGATCCTTTATTGCTAAATTATGAAATTCTCTCTATAAGAATTGAAGTTTAATAGAGACAACTTGTCGAATACTTGAAACTTTTTAAAGAATTTGTTGTCCATCTTTAGATTTATTTGCATCTGTAATTCTGGGAAAAACAATTTTTCTTAGTACTCTTTATCGAATAAGAAGTCAAGCTCTTGCATTTCTTCTTTTATTCTCTTTGTACTCTCTTTGCATTGCATGAGTTCATGTTAAATACTTCTTGATTTGCTAGTTCTTCATAGCCACCTTCAACTAAATCCTGCAAATCTTTTGAGATGAAGAGAGTCATCACTTGAATGCTCTAAAATCATAGCTCTTACCATCAAAGATTGGCACTTGGCTTTGCATATAGTTAAAAGTAGCATTGTTTGCATTTGCACTAGAACCTGTTGCCATAATGGAATTGGATCGAGAAGTAGAACTTAGGTAGAATATATAAGGTAGAGTCTGGGAAGCTTTGAATGAAAGCTCGCTAGCAACTAGGAAGATATATGCTAAGGTTTTAGTCCATTATTTATAGATACAAAAGTGACTTTTGTACTACCACTCATGAATAGAGAGAAATGATTTTGAGATCTCCTCGTGACCCTTAGGCTGTGTTTGAAATAGGGGATAAGGGAGGATATCTAGGAAATAGGGGATAAGGAAGGATATCCTGCAAATCATAGCCACCTTCAACTAAATCCTGCAAATCTTTTGAGATGAAGAGAGTCGTCACTTGAATGCTCTAAAATCATAGCTCTTACCATCAAAGATTGGCACTTGGCTTTGCATATAGTTAAAAGTAACATTGTTTGCATTTGCACTAGAACCTATTGCCATAATGGAATTGGATCAAGAAGTAGGACTTAGATAGAAAATATAAGGTAGAGTCTGGGAAGCTTTGAATGAAAGCTCGCTAGCAACTAGGAAGATAGATGCTAAGGTTTTAGTCCATTATTTATAGATACAAAAGTGACTTTTATACTACCACTCATGAATAGAGAGAAGTGATTTTGAGATCTCCTCATGACCCTTAGGCTATATTTGAAATAGGGGATAAGGAGGGATATTCAGAAAATAGGGGATAAGGGGATAACTCTGAAAAAGGTTTGTTGCCCAGATATAGCAACCCAAGAGGGAGGGTGAATTGGGTTTCTCAAAAATTAATAGACTAACTAGCAAATATGCACTTAAATATTTTTTACAATTAAAGCAGTGTAGTGTGGTGAAGATAATATGAAAGCAATCACATAATATATCACACACAAACACAACAAGATTTATAGTGGTTCGATGCCAACCCTGCACCTACATCCACTCCCCAAGAATCCCTTGGGAATTTTACTATAACCACTAGCCTACCTAGCTAGCAAACTTGTTTATGGGTACAAGCAAGCTTTACACACTAGCCCTCCAAGCTAGTCTTCTTGATTACGGATACAAGGAGTCCTTACATACTAGCTTTTCAAGCTAGTCTTCTTGTTTACGGATACAAGGGAACCTTTCACAACATTTATTTTTTAGCACAAGCGAGCCTTATAAGATCAAGCACAATAATATCAAGTTAATACAATAAGCTCCTAGGAATGAGCAGATATTAAACAAGAAATACTTAGCAAATATTGAAGAACACTTCTCAAGATGGCTTCTTCCTTTGAGCACGCCGGAATAATAATGAAGCCTTTGATGAAGCTTGAATGCTCTTAAAAGAAGGTTGTTGGAGCTTTAATACCTTCAAGAATCAGCAATGAACGAACTTCGGTGGTTTGAGACAATCAATGCAATACTCCAATATACCTCTAATAAATCTTTCTTTCAAATGATATTTCTCATAATATTTTCATTGATATTTTTTTCTTTTTCTTTTCTCTCAATCACTGTTGAAACACTATTCAATACCTCTATTTATACCAAGAAAAGAAAAATATAGTTGTTACATGAACATTGTGAAATAGAGGAGAGAGAGAGATAGCAGCAACAACAAATAGAAACGATGGATTGAAGTTTGAAACAATAACATCCAAGAAGACATCAGAATTCCCATTTGAATAGCATCCAAAAACCTACAAATTGGCAAGCCAGGGAAAAGTAGCATGCTAGTTCATAAAACCGGCAAGCTAGTTTTAAAATCCAGTAAGCTATATGTAGAAACCGACAAGCCAAAATAAATAAAGTGGCATTCCAATTTTTGAACCCAACAACCACTAGCCAATTGCTTCAAGAAACCAGCAAGCCAAAATCTCAAATTGGCATTCCAATTTTTTTGAGCATAGGGAACCAGCCGAGAGATCTCAAAATCTGGCAAGCCAATCTCTCAAATTGGCATCCCAATTTTTTTAGCATAGGGAGCCAGCCGAGAAATCCCAAAACCAACAAGCCAACTTTAAGGATTAGCATTCTAACTTTTGAGCACAGAAAATCAGCCGAGAGCCTTGGAAAATTAGCATACCAATACTCCTAACTAGCATACCAAAAACAAGCACCATAAAACCAACCGAATAGAATGAGAAATTAGCATGCCAACCCATCACACTAGCATGCCAAAATCAAGCACCAAGGAGCCAGCCAAAAGGCAACAAAGATTGACAAGCCAATTTGAAAAATCAGCAAGCTAGCAGGCATCTAATCGAAGGAAAACCGAAGGCAACGGGAGATAGATAGTTTAAGAACAAAATTCGGTAATGATTCAAAATATCATAGAGTTATAAATAGAAAATTGTAAGATAATTGAATTCAATTCAAGATAATGCAAATATAATTAAACTTGAAAGTCATTTTGTCGAATGAACCATAAAACATGAAACGTATGAAAATCATCCAGTGATTGTAAAACTCAAGTTTATTAAAGAATAATATAATCACTACAAGCATATTTATATAATACCTGTAGTACCTTTTATTTTAAATCATAATTTATCTTGGGTTGAAGTAATACCATCTTCTTGATGATTCATCTGAAATTTGTTTAACTCAACCATAAGATCATTAGTATCATACTTAATTATTTTATAGTCATCAAAATCAATATAAGGCCAACAATCTCTCTTTTTTAGATGATGACAAAATCATTAAGTATACAACTAAAGATAAGAAATTTCAATCATAACATTTCTTGGTACTTTAAAGTATAAGACAGTGCATGCCAAAATTTAGCGTATTATACCGAAACTCTAAATTTTAAGACACTTAACATACTATATTCAAAAGAAACATTGCATAACTCTCCCTTTGGTTTTGAATATATGCATTATTTTAAAATACCATGATGTATGCATTTTTCTCTCATAATATGCTATTCTCTTTCCTTTTAATTGTATACTTTTCTTTCCTTTTAAAATATCACAATATGCATGCTATGCTCTCCTATGAATGCTATTCTCTCTCATGAATGAAATATATACTATATTCTCTCCTATGATTGAATTCTCTCCCCCATGATTGAACTAAAAATGTTTGCTATTTTTCTCACATGATTGAATTATTTCTCCCATGATTGAACTATATGCTATTCTCTCTCTTTTGTCATCAATCAAAAAGAGATGAAAGAATATGCACAATTTTTTGTTTATCTTTTCTTCAATAGTAACAAGGAGTAGCATAAATAAAGCATAAAATGATCAATTATTTTATAATAATCATCATTCATAACTCAATTGATATCAATTAAAAAGCTATATTAAAACAAGGCAACATGTTCTATAGTTTGATACCAATAAAAAATATATATTCAGATCATTGTATCATACAAGAGTTGATACCAATTAAGACATTTAATACTCAATACATCACAGTGCTTAATGTATCAAAGTATTTATTTATTCAAATAAATTCATTCTCCCCCTTACTAATTTAAAAACATATTGAGATACAATGTTAACAGATACTAAAAAAAATTCATATATATTTACATTGTTCTCCCCCTAACTATTTTAAATTTGATCTATATGCAATAAGAGTTTCATGCAAGAAATGATACCAATATCACATAATCCAAACATTTTATAAATGTATCATGCTAATCTTAATATATAGATATTTTATAGCAATTACCATATATCAAATGCATATTTTATAAGATATTTTGTATCATCTCTATCAAATCCTTTTCATTTCATAAGATAAACAATTAATTATAAGATATGATCAAGAAATGATACCAATTAAAAATATGCATTTAATGATCTAAGACTTACAATAGAATCATGTCAAGCAAGGAGCACACAAATCAAACTGATACCAATAGTTGCTGATACCAATTATAGCTGATAAGGGGCCCGTGACTCATGTTACTCGACAAACGTACCGATATATTTGGATTTTTTCATGCCAAATTTCTTCAAGGTTTCCTTGATGTATTAGGATTGGCTTATGAAGATCTCTTTCTTTGATTGCTTGATTTGAAGTCCGAGAACATAATTGAATTCACCCATCATGCTCATCTCGAATTACCCCTGCATGATCTTAGCAAAGTCTTGGCATAAGAAATCGTTAGTAGTACCGAATCTATATAAATTTGCACTATCAATATATCATCATTTTCTTTTTTAATAAATAATATTGCATCAATATTTTTACTAATAAATTTATTACTAATCAAGAATTTAATAAGCCTATCATACCATGTCCGGAGTACTTATCTCAAACCATATAAAGCTTTGTTCAATTGAATACACAATTTGAAGACACAAGATTTTCGAACCCGGATAGTTGATCAACAAACACTTGTTTAGCAATATATTCATTAAGAAAAGTGCTCTTAACATCCATTTGACATAATTTAAAATTTATATAAAATATAAATGCAAGAAGTAATATAATAATTTCTAATCTATTAATAGAAACATAAGATTCATCAAAATCAATATCCTTTTCTACTGAAATTACCATGCTCATCCAACTTGTTTCTAAATATCCATTTAGTTCCAATAATTGGATGATCATGTGGTCTACTAACTAGTGTCCATTATTATGCATAGCATTTAAGTTCTATATAAGGAATAAAAGCTAGATTATTACATGCATCCCTAAGTGATGATTTAGTCTTAATATCATAAGATGGATCACTTAAAATTAACTCTTTAGGATGATTATGGACATACCTTCATTCTTTCAAATTCAGCATTATCTTGAGGTTCATCATGAATTTATTCTTTATGTATTGCTTGTATCGTTGAGTCATCTATCTCTTCCAAGGTGAGCTCCTTAATTTGATCTTTAATTTCATCTGCATCATTTTAAAACCTTTCTCTTCCTTAATGGAAGATTATTAGACTCATCGAATATAACTTGAATTCAAGGTTCTATCATTTCTTTCTACTATAATCATTACAAAAATTTTCAAAGTGATGGTTTTCAAATTACTTTCTATGAATACTTTTAATGGATAAATCAGAAAAACCATTTTGTATGAAATGCTTCTAAAGAATTTTTAAATGCAGGAAAAGCTTTATCTTGTTAGCTAAAAATAAAACTCATCTAAATCAATAATCAAAAAATCCATATGCATAAGTTTTAAAAGTCTAGAATTTAAAATCATATTTTTAAACTTGAAGGAAATTCTAGTTTATTTTTCAAAATTTGCATGCATCACAAATCTAATCATTTTCGAAATCAAATTCTTTTTGAATAAATTAGAAAGCAAATCTATGCTGACATAAGTAAGTCTACGATGCCATAACTAGATTCATCAATTTTAGCATTCATGACAACTAGACAATCAAAACTATGATCATTTAAATTAATAATATAAATATTTTAAATTTTATGACCAATAAATTTTATGCAATCATCAGCAGGATTTAAAATTATGCAAAGAGGTGATTCAATATATAATTTTAAAATCTTTATCACTAAAGGAAGTTAATGCTAAGTAAGATATATTTCAATCCATTTATAAGCAAGATATCATCAATAGAAGTAGAGGGAGTGATACCACTTTTATCAATGCCAATAATTTTACTTTGGCCATTATCTTTAAGATAACCACTCCTCCATTATTAGCATCCAAAGTGATGAATTGAGATTCATCACCCATCATGTGTCTTGAACACCCGTTATCCAAGTATCATTTTCTTTTTGCTCCACGGGTTGCAAGACACACGTGCATCCAAAATATCAAGTTTTTCTTCTAGGTACCCAAACTTTCTTGGATCCTTTAGGGTTAGCCAAGATAGTTCCTTTTGGAATCCATATCTTTAATAATATGCATGCATATGACTTATGACCTTTCAAACCACATTTAAAACATGTAATATTAGGAAAATCATTTTGAGGAACAAAGATATTTTTTAAAAGCTTTTGTTTCTTTAAAGGATTATATCCTAAGCCTGCTTTATCAAAACTGCTTTTTGATTTTCGAGAATCATATTAAGTTTGGTTGAGCTTAAAGTAAACTTATCTACTAAGGATTTAAGCTTATTTACTTCATTTTTCAAATCTATGTTTTCTTGTGATAAAGAATCATTTTCTTTTGAAACCTTTTCCTTTTCCAAAGTTAAGTTTTTAACTTGATTTTTTAATTCTTTATTTTTGGAACTAAGTTTTACAAAATTATCTATCAATTCATAAAATGCATCATGCAATTCATCAAAAGTAAAATCATCTAAAATGCTAGGACTTACCTCATCATTTTGGCCATAAAGAAAGATTTGCTTTTTCATTTTTCTCTTCTTCTTTGGAGCTTAATGTATTGTCACTATCACTCCAAGTGGCTACCATAGCTTTCTTCTTGAATTTTTTTGGACCTTTCTTTAGATATGGACAATCTAGCTTGTAGTATCCCGACTTGTTGCATTCATAACAGATTACTTCATATTCATTGCTTGGCCCTCCTTTCAATGATGACCTCTTTCTTTCTTCAAATTTCTTTCTCATAAATTTCTTAATTTTTCTTGTAATGAGAGCCAAATCATTATCCTCATCACTATCACTTGAGAAGCCCTCATTCTTATCCTTTTGAACAGCACACTTTAGTGCTATAAATCTCTTATTTTTATTTTTGGACTCTTCTTCATCAAGATGTTGACTTTGTTGAAGCTCATGAGTCATCAATGATCCAATCAATTCTTCAAGAGATAGAATGTTAAGGTCCTTGGCTTCTTGTATGGCAGTAACTTTAGCTTCCGAAGACTTAGCTAGGCAAGGATTTGAATACCTTTCTCATAAGATCAGTATTAGTGTAAGATTTATCAAGGCTTTTAATCCCATTAATAATATCAGTGAATCTTGTAAACATATCAAAAATACTTTCATAAGCTTTCATTTTAAACAATTCATATTTATGCACAAGCATATTTGTTTTTGATTCTTTGACTTGATTGGTACCCTCATGGGTAACCTCTAATCTATCCCAAATTTTTTGAGCAGATATGCATGTAGAAATATGATTAAATTTATTAGCATCTAAAGAGCAATATAAAACATTCATGGCTTTAGCATTGAGCTGAGTCATTTTCTTATCAAGCACATTCCATTCTGTTTTTGGTTTGGGAACAACAATATCATTAGATTTAATAGTGGGTGTATGAGGTGTTGGGAATTGTATCCTAAAGCCAATCATTTGATGATTGTGCTAATGTAAGTTGCATATAAATTATTATATTAATAAAAGTTATTTGACAATTTATTCATTACAAGATCATCTTCTTAAAACTCCTAATAGTAATGAAGCCCTTAGGATCTTCTTTTAAAATAAAGAAGGATTTATCTTTGAAGGTTCTCAAAAGAGTTCGTGACCAAATGATATATTATGACAGGGCCATAGTACTATCAATTATAGGATGTTGTATATCATATTTGTTGGTTGTTCTCTTAACCAAGGAATGTAGAGACACTAGTATGACATACAGGTAAAAGTGTAGGAGTATATTTCATCGAACTTGACTCATTTTTGGACACTCTGCTGTCAAGAATTAATCCAAAAAGATATGGGTATAAGTATCCTTAAGACCTGAAGATCATAACCGGTGACTTGCAAGCAACTCATTGTACTTAGGTGCCAGACCATCTGAATTTTTAATCCAGCTACGAAAGGTTACTGGATGCAGTAAAGTACTTGTGGTAGTTAGTTGTGGATCAAGATGGAATTTGACCTATCCTGTTAAAAGGAGAAATGCTTGTGTTTCAATTTAGCAAGACCTTGGCCAAGACACTTCATATGAAGATCACATAATCACTAAAGTTGAAATCACTTTATGGATTTGTTGTTTAGAGTTGACAGGCTCTTAAGCCATCCTTAATATTTGTGGTCAAAAGGATGAATTATACGGTAGGTATTTCTTAGGGTTCTTTGAGTTTGCTCAGCAACTCTTCGACCTATCCGGATGGAGTGTTCCAATGCTAGATGGGCATATCGATTAGTACAGAAAGTTGTTCCTATGCTACAGGCTTAGGTTCGAACCTAGAGAGTCACACGCATTGAAGTTTTTCAAGATGATCTATTTGCTGATCAATGATTGAGAATCGTATATGATTTAATTAATCAATTTGATTGATTGAATTATCTCAATTGGGTTAAGTACAGGTGAATAAGATTTAATTAGGTTTAAGTCTATTAGAAGGACTAATCAATTTCAAATATTGATTTGAAATTAGACTTGATTTGGATTTAAATAGATTCAGGACTAGCCAAATTTGATTTGGGCTAGGGCTATGATCTATGTAGGTTCAATCCAATAAATTTAAATCAGCTTAAACCAAAACTCAAACCCAAACCTAAACCCCATGTATGAAAAGAGTTTTCTCGCATAAGGATCTCACATGATGATATAACTAAAATCTTATCTCATGAGAGATTAAATTCTCATGCAAAATTTAATATATAACCTTAATCTTCTCCAATCAGTTGAAATTCTAAGTGTTAGAATTCATATGAAATTAGTGCATCTCTTTGAATTAACCAAACGATGAAATTTTAAGTGTTAGAATTCACGTCTCTTTGGTTTTCACCGAACGTACGTCGGAATTAACAAAGCATTGGAATTCTAAGTGTTAGAATTCATAGGTTTTCACCAAACATCGAAATTAACCAAACATTGGAATTCTAAGTGTTAGAATTTATGTCTCTTTATTTTTTTCCAAACAAAAGAATTCTAAGTGTTAGAATTCAATGGGCTAAAGACCAAATTGAGCCTATAAATTAGAGGACATTCTTCACCAAAAAAATACACAATATATTATGGATTGATATTTTAAAGAGTTAGAATAAAATGATATAGTTTTAAGAGTTAGAACAGAAAATTCTAGTGTAATTCTGATGTTAGCAAAAGTTTGATGGATCTTGGAGGAAGATTCAAGTGGGAGGATTCAAGATCAGCAAAGTTATTTTTCCTCGAGCTAGCACTCTCGGAAATCGGATCATTTGGAGACTTCGCGTGGATAATACTAGAGGCCAGACGATTGAACGACTGCAGAGCACAAAGGATTTACCAATTGTTCTTAAGGTAAGTGATATGATTCCTACAACTTAAGGCAAGCTTCAAGACAAGTAGTATGACTTCTTATCTTGAAGATTAAGATATGATCTTGATGATTTTATTTATATGCATAATTTAGATCAAACGATATGATCTTGATGCATGTTAGATAGATTAATATTTAATCTTTAAGCTTTCACATTGGTAATTATTATCAAATTTTTAAAATATGCATGCATTGAAGGTAATTTCTCCTTACAAATGGTATCATAACATGGTTTCGTTTTAATCTAATTTATAGCATATAAATTAGTGTTCTTATTAATTTTGTAATCATAGCTAAAATGGATCACCAGCTATCCAGTCATAGATGAATTAAAAATCCAAATTATCCCATTCAACGAGGTATTCTATGATGTATTGCAGTGCCATTATGGTTCTCTCATATTTGATGCTTAATCAAAAGATAATTTAAATTGATCTTTGGCATCAAAACATAGATTACATGCATTCTCAAGAGATGTTTTATATTTGATACATATTGATGTTGTATAAAAACATGATAATTGCATGTTTAGAATAAAAACATAGATATAAGAGCTTATTGTCTATGTTATGGAACATACAAATATTTATGAGAGTCTTATTTGAATGTCAAATATTTATTCATAATCTTTTTAAATATGATCTAAATATAGGAATTATGAGTAGTTATATAATGCAAGTGATGCATGATTCGAAATATATGATATGGAAGTTATGGAAATATGAAATATATTTAATCTTTTGGGTTAGCTAAATCAGGTTCATAAAAGGTTAGACCCTAAGGTTTAAATCAAATGGACTATAAGAGTATTTGATCAAATCTAAATTAATTAGATTAGATTAAGGATGCTCTAAATCAAATAATAGTTGTAGTTGATCATGTTCATGTCTTTGATTAAACCAAATGAAAGTAGATTGGGCTCCGTGGTTGAGCATGAATCTCTTAGATGGTCAAATCAAAATTGGTCAACCATATGATGTCAAGGTAAGTTGGCAAGTTGCTTTAGGATCAACATCAAATAGTTTTTAATTGGGAGCTACTCGTACTGATGCATCTTTACGAGTTAATAGCATATCCCTTCCATCGGTCTCACTTACCTGATCAACATGGTGAACCATTTATGATTAAGATCATTTATCTGATTCGAGTTGACCCATGCCTGTAAGAAAATCAGTCTGACTGATTTAGATGTCACTTAACCTGACTTAATCTTGTTTCATTCTATGACTTCATAGATTCAGTGGAAGAACTTGATTAGTCAATTTATTTTTAGATTATTAAATACTCTAAAATTATTAGGTCCTTAAAATAAAATAGTTATATGATAACTAGATCATAGCCTCCTATTAAGGTGAGTGATAATGAGTCCAATGTCTTGATAATCATTGGAGGCATTCTATGCCTGGTGCTTGTCAACCATCAAAATTATCATTTATTATATGATAAGTAAGCACAACTATTAAATAGACAATCAGGTAGGCCGAGCTTTCACTCGGGCTTGGTTGTCTATAGATAGATTGCACTGATTATATTATTTAATGGTTGGACCTAACCAGAACTTTCAGTGCAGGCACTCTATGCCTGCTGAAGAGGAACATGGGGCAAAACTGAACACTAAGAATTATTTGAAAAAATAATTGGTTTTGAACCTACGCTTAGATGCATATGGGTTGGCCAAGCTCCACTTGGGTCTGTATGTAGTCCATGTAGATCTTAGTACCTACAAAGAATTAAGAATAATTCTTCGAATTGGGGTGTAGAGGCTGCCGATTTGAATAAAATAGTGGAAGAATCTTTAGACTAAAGTCCAAGTCTTTAGAATGAATCAATTAATATACTAATAAAGTTTAGTTTTTCCTTATGCAAAAAAATGGCCACTAATTTATCATTAAGGTTCCTATTGGATAGTGACAAGTTGAATGGTTTAAATTTCAATAGCTAGTTTAGAAAACTTAAGATCGTCCTTGAGCATGAGAGGATACTGTATATTCTGAATAATCCTGCGCCAGAGATACCTAATGCAAACACCCATAGTTCTAATAGAGACACTTATCAGAAGTGGCTCAATGATAGAACTAGCGTGCATTGCATCATGCTAGTAGCAATGAATGATGAATTCGGTCGCCGGTTCGAGAATGCTCAGCCGGAAGAAATCATTCAAGCGTTGAATGAATCTTTCGGCACACCCGACGATGTTAAAAGGCACAAGACTAGTTGTGCTATTTTTAATGCTCGAATGAGGGATGGATCTCCTATCACTGATCATGTATTATACATGATCGAGAAGATAGAACTCCTAAGCAAGCTCGACTTTTCCCTATATGAGCAGTTGAAAAAAGATGCGATCCTGAATTCTATGCCTTCATCCTTTCGACCTTTCCTTACTCATTATCGAATGACAAAGCCTACAGTCAACTACCATGGTTTGTTGGGGTTGTTATAGAACTTTGAGAAGGATAACCAGCTCTCTAAGGGTTCGGTTAATGTGGTTGAAGGATCTAAGGTAGGGCGTCATCCCTTTGGAAAAGGGAAGAAGAAAAAGAATAAAAAAGGTGCAACATGCTAGGACATCTATAAGGGGTCAGATGCAGAAGAAGAAAGTTGATAAAAGTCAGGTTGAATGCTTTCATTGCAAGATGCAAGGGCACTGGAAGAGGAACTATCCTCTTTACATTGCCACACTTGATTCAAACAGGCCAAAGAAGAAAAAGGGGCAAGATATTGCTCAACAAGGTATTCATATGATAACACCTTATAATTTTTCTGTATATGATAATCAGATCTGGGCATTGGATACTAGAAGTCCTTTTAACATTTGCAATTCATTGCAGGGACTATAGGTTACTAGAAGATTTGAGGACAATGAAAGATTCCTTAATGTCAGCGATGGAAGATTAGTTCTAGTTCTGGCATTAGGAGTTCTTGAAATAGTTTTCAATAGAAATGTCATCGTACTAAATGATTATCATTTTTGCCCAACGTTCTTGTTGAACGTAATTTTTGTAGGCCTTCTAGCCAAAAGTCATTATAAAATTTCAATAAAGGATGCTACTTTGAATATCATTATGAATGGAGTCACTGTAATGACTGGATATTTATCTAATGGCATTTATATATTATCACAGCCTATGAATGTAGTGTACAAATCAAGTAAGCGCCCTAAAATAACTGAGATATTTATCTTTGGTACCATCGGCTGGGTCATATCAACAAGAACAGATTAAACAGGTTAACCTAGGAGGGCATCCTTCATGTTGATGATTGTGAATCATTAACTACCTATGAATTCTGTCTTCTTGGTAAAATGACCAAGTCATCTTTTACTAGAAAAGGTGAAAGAGCCAAAGAGCTATTGGGTCTAGTACATACTGATGTATGTGGACCAATGGGCACTTGTGCCAAAGATGGATATTACTACTTCATTACTTTTACAGTTGACCTTTCTAGGTTTGGTTATATCTATCTTATGAGACATAAATCTGAATCGTTTGAAATGTTCAAACTATATCATAAAGAAGTAGAAAAAAAACAGAAAAATATATTAAGACCCTTCGATCAGATCGAGGAGGAGAATACCTTTCAAATGACTTTGTGACATATCTAAGGGAGAATGGGATTATCTCCCAATGGACTCCTCTAGGAACACCGCAGCATAATGGTGTGTCAAAAAGAAAGAATCGAATCATGTTAAACATGGTTCGGTCCATGATGGGTTTTGTAAGCTTGCCAATATCATTTTGGGGATATGCATTAGAATCAGCTTGTCATATTCTCAATAAGGTTCCAAGTAAGTATGTTTCTAAAACTTCACATGAGATGTGGTATGGACATAAGCCGGTTATCACCTATCTGAGAGTCTGCGGGTGTCCGGCTTATGTGAAACGTACAAAATCAGACAAACTTGAACCCAAATCTGATAAATATTTTTTTATTGGCTATCCGAAAGAAACCAAAGGATATTACTCCTACAATACTAAAGAGCAAAAGTTGTTCATGAGTAATAAAGCAATTTTTCTTGAAAAGGAGTTCCTTTGGGAAGGAATAAATGGCTCTAATGTTGAACTTAAGGAAGTTCATCAAGTAGAAGGAACAACACAAACCATTGAACCCTTAGAATCTGAGTTGATTAGATCAAACTTAAAACCCATTTTAGATGCACCATTAAGGCGATCTGGTAGAGTACCACATCAACTAGACAGATACTTAGGTTTTTTGGTCCAAACGAAGATCCTATTGAGCTCGATGAGAACAATGAGGATCCGATCACCTATATGGATGCTATGCAAAGGACTGACTCTGATAAATGGCTTGATACCATAAAATTCGAACTTGATTCCATGAAGGATAATAATGTATGGACATTAGTTGATCCACCCAAAGGGATAAAACCCATAGGGTGTAAGTGGGTTTGCAATAGGAAAAGAGGCATAGACAGAAAGGTAGAGACCTATAAAGTACGTCTGGTTGCCAAGGGGTATCATCAACGTTATGGTATTGACTATGACGAGATGTTTTCTCCTTTAGCAATGCTGAAATCCATTCGGATTATGCTAGCTATAGCAGCACACTTAGATTATGAGATTTGACTGATGGATGTTAAAACTACTTTTCTAAATGGTAATTTATAAGAATAGGTGTATATGATATAGCCTAAAGGTTTTATATTTGAAGACGAGTCTAAAGTGTGTAGGCTACAGAAGTCCATTTATGGACTTAAGCAAGCATCTAGGAGTTGGAACATACGATTTGATAATATGATCAAATCTTATGGATTTATTAAGAATAAAGAAAAACCTTGCATCTATAAATGGGCTAACAGTTCTATTATTATATTTCTTGTATTATATGTGGATGATATTCTCTTAATCGGAAATGATATCTCTGCATTACAAGTAATAAAGACATGATTATCATCATAATTCTCCATGAAAGATCTGAGAGAAGCATCCTACATCCTAGGGATGAAAATCTATAGAGATAGATCTAAGAGGATGCTTGGTTTATCCCAATCTACATACATTGACACCATGCTAAAGAGGTTTAGCATGGAGAATTTCAAGAAAGACTATCTTTCGATAGGCTATGGAATTCATCTTTCCAAGAAGGATTGTCCGACAACTCCTAATGAAAGAGAACGTATGAGTCAAATTCCATATGCTTCGGCAGTGGGATTGATTATGTACACCATGATATGTACAAGACTAGACGTGGTATACTCACTAGGAGTAGTGAGTAGATACTAATCTGATCCAGAAGAAAAATACTGGCAAGTTGTTAAGACAATCCTTAAGTATTTAAGAAATACTAAGGACCAGTGGTTAGTCTATGGAGAGTCTGATTTGAAACTTGTTGGATATACTGATTCCAGTTTCCAATCAGATCATGATGACAGCAAAAGTATGTCGGGTTTTATGTTTATCCTGAATGGTGGAGCTGTTTGCTGGAAAAATTTCAAGCAACATACAGTGGCAGATTCAATATGCAAGGCAGAGTACATCGCTGCATCAGATACCGCAAAAGAAGCTGGGCGGCTGCAAAAGTTTATCTCCAAGCTTGGAGTGGCACCTTCCATAGATGGACCAGTCCTGTTGTACAGTAACAGCACTGGTACCATAGCTCAAGCAAAGGAACCACGAGCACATCAGCGCACCAAGCACATACTGCACCGGTTTCATTTTATTCGAGAGATTGTAGAACGAGGTGACATAAATCTTAAGAAGATTGATGGAAAGAAAAGCCTAGGCGATCCATTTACTAAAGCACTCAGCATCAAGGAGTTTGATGACTATAAATTGAAGATGGGATTAGATACTGTAATGAGTGGCTTTAGGCTAAGTGAGAGTTTATTGGGAATTGTATCCTAAAGCCAATCATTTGATGATTGTGCTAATGTAAGTTGCATATAAATTGATATATTAATAAAAGTTATTTGGCAGTTTATTCATTACAAGAACATCTTCTTAAAACTCCTAATAGTAATGAAGCCCTCAGGATCTTCTTTCAAAATAAAGGAGGATTTATCTTTGAAGGTCCTCAAAAGAGTTCGCGACCAAATGATTACTATGACAGGGTCATAGTACTATCAATTATAGCACGTTGTATATCATATTTGTTGGTTGTCCTCTATCCAAGGAGTGTAGAAATACTAGTATGACATATAGGTGAAAGTGTAGGAGTACATTTCATCGAACGTGATTCATTTTCGAACACTCTGCTGTCAAGAGTTAATCCGAGAAGATATGGGTATAAGTATCCTTAAGACCTAAAGATCACAACTGGTGACTTGCAAGCAACTCATTGTACTTAGGTGCCAGACCACCTAAATTTTTAATTCAGCTACGAAAGGTTACTGGGTGCAGTCAAATACTTATGGTAGTCAGTTGTAGATCAAGATAGAATTTGACCTATCCTGTTAAAAGGAGAAATGCTTGTGTTTTAATTTAGCAAGACCATGGCCAAGGCACTTCATGTGCAGGTCACACGATCACTAACGTTGAAATCACTTTATGAATTTACTATTTAGAGTTGATAGGCTCTTAAGCCATCCTTAATATTTGTGGTAAAAGGATGAATTATACTGTAACTATTTCTTAGGGTTCTTGGAGTTTGCTCGGCAATTCTTCGACCTATTCGAATGTCGGGTTTCATTGCTAGATGGGCATATCAATTAGTATAGAAAGTTGTTCCTATGCTACCGGCTTAGGTTCGAACCTAGAGAGTCACACGCAATGAAGTTTCCCAGGATGATCTATTTGCTAATCAACAGAATCGTATATGATTTAATTAATCAATTTGATTGATTGAATTATCTCAATTGGGTTAAGTACAAGTGAATAAGATTCAATTAGGTTTAAGTCTATTAGAAGGACTAATCAATTTCAAATATTGATTTGAAATTAGACTTGATTTGGATTTAAATAGATTTAGGAGTAGCCAAATTTGATTTGAGCTAGGACCATGATTTATGTAGGTTCAATCCAATAAATTCAAATCAGCTTAAACCCAAACCCAAACCCCATGTGTGAAAAGAGTTTTTTGGCATGAGAATCTCATATGATGATATAACTAAAATCTCATCTCATGAGAGATTAAATTCTCATACAGAATTTAATATATAACCTTAATCTTCTCCAAACGGTTTCCGTTAAAATTCTAAGTGTTAGAATTCATGTGAAATTAATGTACCTCTTTAAATTAACCAAACGATGGAATTCTAAGTGTTAGAATTCACATATTTTTTGTTTTCACCGAACGTAGGAATTAACAAAATATTGGAATTCTAAGTGTTAGAATTCATAGGTTTTCACTAAACGTTGGAATTAACCAAACATTGGAATTCTAAGTGTTAGAATTCATGTCTCTTTGTTTTTCACCAAACGACAGAATTCTAAGTGTTAGAATTCAATGGGCTAAAGGATGGATTGAGCATATAAATTAGAGGACATTCTTCATCAGAAAAATACACGATATGTTATGGATTGATATTCTAAAGAGTCGGAATAAAATGATATAGTTCTAAAAGTTAGAACAGAAAATTCTAGTGTGATTCTAGTGTTAGCAAAAGTTTGATGGATCTTGGAGGAAGATTCAAGTGGGAGGATTCAAGATCAGCAAAGTTGTTTTTCCATGAGCTAGCACTCCTGGGAATCCGATCATTCGGGGACTTCGCATGGACGATATTAGAGGCTGAACAATTGAATGGCTGTAGAGCATAAAGGATTTACCAATTGTTCTTAAGGTAAGTGATATGATCCCTAGAACTTAAGGCAGACTCAAGACAAGTAGTATGACTTCTTATCTTGAAGATCAAGATATGATCTTGATAATTTTATTTATATGTATAATTTAGATCAAACAATCCTAGAGTATAAGGCAAAGATATGATCTTGATATATGTTAGATAGATTAATATAATCTTTAAGCTTTCGCATTGGTAATTGTTATCAAAATTTTAAAATATGCATGCCTTGGAGGTAATTTCTCCCTACATGAGGTCCATTGACTATGATGCTCTACAAATCATAATCAAGTGCTTGAATAAAAATCTTCATTCGTGCTTTTCAGTATGTGTAATTTATGCCATTAAAAAGTGGTGGTCTATTGATGGATTGCCCCTCACTCAATATGGAACTCATTTGGGTTGTCATGATCTTTGGCTCAAAGCTTTTTAAGGCTTAAAATCAAGAGCATCTACTCTGATACCAATTGTTGCCCAAATATAGCAACCCAAGAGAGGGGGATGAATTGGGTTTCTCAAAAATTAATAGACTAACTAGCAAGTATGTGCACTTAAATATTTTTCACAATTAAAGCAAGTGTAATGCTATGAAAATAATATGCAAGCAATCACAGAATATATCACATACAAATACAACAAGATTTATAGTGGTTCGATGTCAACCCTGCACCTACATCCACTCCCCAAGAACCCCTTGGGAATTTCACTATATCCACTAGCCTACTTAGCTAGCAAACTTATTTATGGGCACAAGCAAGCCTTATACACTAGCCCTCCAAGCTAGTCTTCTTATTTACGGGTACAAGAAAACCTTACACACTAGCCCTCCAAGCTAGTCTTCTTGTTTACGGGTACAAGAGGACCTTTCACAATACTT
This sequence comes from Calamus simplicifolius, assembly GCA_900491605.1. Taxonomy (NCBI): domain Eukaryota; kingdom Viridiplantae; phylum Streptophyta; class Magnoliopsida; order Arecales; family Arecaceae; genus Calamus; species Calamus simplicifolius. Next base: position 157,174 of record UESW01003999.1, on the reverse strand, counting down.
ATTTTTGAGCACAAGCGAGCCTTACAAGATCAAGCATAATAATATCAAGTTAATACAATAAGCTCCTAGGAATGAGCAGATATTAAACAAGAAATACTTAGCAAATATTGAAAAACACTTCTCAAGATGGCTTTTTCCTTTGAGTACACCGGAATAATAATGAAGCCTTTGATGAAGCTTGAATGCTCTTCAAAGAAGGTTGTTGAAGCTTTAACACCACTTCAAGAATCAGCAATGAATGAACTTTGGTGGGTTGAGACAATCAATGCAATACTCCAATATACCTATAATAAATCTTTCTTTCAAATGATATTTCTCACAATATTTTTACTGATATTTTTTTTCTTTTTCTTTTTTTTCAATTACTGTTGAAACACTGTTCAACACCTCTATTTATACCAAGAAAAGAGAAAATATAGCCGTGAATGTTGTGAAATAGAGGGGGGTGAGAGAGAGATAGCAGTAACAGCAAATAGAAACGATGGATTGAAGTTCGAAACAATAACAGCCAAGAAGACGTCAAAATTTTCATTTGAATAGCATCCCAAAATTCACAAATTGGCAAGTCAGGGAAAAGTAGCATGCCAATTTATAAAATCGGCAAGCTAGTTTTAAAATCTAGCAAGCTAGATGTAGAAACCAGCAAGCCAAAATAAATAAAGTGGCATTCCAATTTTTGAACCCAACAACCACCAGCTGATTGCTTCAAAAATCGGCAAGCCAAAATCTCAAATTGGCATTTCAATTTTTTGAGCACAGATAGCCAACCGAGAGATCTCAAAATTTGGCAAGCCAATCTCTCAAATTGACATCCCAATTTTTTGAGCATAGGGAGCCAGCCTTGAAAAATTAGCATGCCAACATTCCTAACTAGCATGCCAAAAACAAGCACCAGGAACCAGCCGAATAGAATGAGAAATTAGCATGCCAACCCATCACACTAGCATGCCAAAATCAAGCACCAAGGAGCCAGCCGAAAGGCAACAAAGATTGACAAGCCAATTTAAAAAATCAGTAAGCCAACAGGCATCCAACGGAAGGAAAACCAAAGGCAACGGAAGATAGATAGTTTAAGAACAAAATCCGGTAATGATTCAAAATATCATAGAGTTATAAATTGAAAATTGTAAGATAATTGAATCCAGTTCAAGACAATGCAAATATAATTAAACTTGAAAGTCATTTTGTCGAATGAACCATAAAATATGAAACGTACGAAAATCATCCAGTGACTATAAAATTTAAGTTCATTAAAGAATAATATAATCACTACAAGCATATTTATACAATACCTGTAGTACCTTTCATTTTGAATCACAATTTACCTTGGGTTGAAGTAACACCATCTTCTTGATGATTCATCTGAAATTTATTTAACTCAACCATAAAATTATTAGTATCATACTTAATTATTTTGTAGTCATCAAATCAATATAAGACCAACAAGGTTAACCAAAGGGGATAACCCATAGTTAACCCCTAAACTTATTCTCTAGGGAACCCAAGAATAACTAGAGCTATCCCTTGATGGTAAAGTTATTATTAAAAAAAGATAGTTATTCCCTCAGCTATTCTCTAGATAAATGTTATCATGTACATTTATTCAGGGATAACTTTTTGGAAACCAAACACTACCTTAGTTTATTTAAGAGAATTTTTGACTTCCCAAAGAAATAAATGCCGAATTATGTGACTTCTAGTTTACTTAATGTGACTTTTGACTTTCCAAAGTACTAAATGCTGGATTCATGACTTTTTGAATTGCTAGCATTAATTATAGACTTCTAGAGTTACAAATTAACTTTTAATCAGATTTACTCATCCAGATATCTAATTGAGGTGATCATGAAGTTCATACGGTGGCCTAAAACATCTTGAGCCAAAAATTGACATGCCAAACAAAGCATTTCCTTCAAGCTAATGTATACCTCAGAGAATGGGTTGTATGCCTTGTCGGTGCACTTGAGATATTTGATTTTCTTTCTTTGGTTTTGTTAAAAAACGATATTGGGAATGGGTTGTCTAGGGCCTTACTCTTTTTTCTAAGGAATAGTGAGGAAAAGGAGTTTCTGCCATAAAATTTTATTAAGATTAAAAGAATTTACAAGAAAGATGAAAGAAATGAAAAAATAAATCACAAAAGTTTTTATGAATTTCAACGACTTTATGGAGTAAAGGTTTCCCTATTTGTCTACAAATCAAGGCTCACAATAACCTGTGAAGGATGAAGGATTGAGAAGAACATTTTTAAGAAAAATTCTTTAATTTCTCTTGTTCTACAAGTGCCATATAAAACTATAGTTGGTCCCAGTTTTTCTTCGTTAATCAGCGTTTTCTTTCTCCTTCACTCTAACCAAGTCTTGACAATGTTGGAAGGTACTCTATTCAATCCTAATCAAGCATTTGGCTAGGGATTCTAAAATTAATCACAAGAATAAACATTTGATGAATAAATGATTAACTCACTCCTAATTAGCCCTACATAATATAAAGTTGGTGCCATTGGCTATTTTTTGTTTGCTAGTGCATCTCTTGTATGCAACTTACTAAGGAGGGGGCTAACCAAAGAAATATCTTGAAATTTTAGGAACAAAGGCTTTCCAAATTGAATAATAGAAAGAGTATGATAATTAATGAATATGTAGAATAAATCAATGGCATACTTGTCATCTCTATAAGGTTTCCATACTGGTCCATCTGTCAATAAAGATGGATAGAAAAAGAATAAAAGATTCTGGAGCTATTGTAGTTGTTAGTGCTCTAAGGCTATAAGAGGACTATATAGATTGATTCTTTATTGTTGCATTTTACAACTCTATGTCGAGACAACTAAACATTACTTCTTTGTCACTCACCGATAAAACTCTTCAAAAAAGTAAGTTTAAGGAATAGGAGCTATCTAGCTTTTTTTTTCAAAATTTGATACTAGTCCTGTATAAATGTTTGAAGGTCATGCAGTTTCAGAAAGCATCCAAGTTCCTACAAATACCTTTCCATGCTGAAAAAGCTTTTCAAACTCTACTCTTTCTCCTCATGATGAAGTAACATCTCGAATAATTGGCTTTGAAAATTAGTATGGCCCAAGAGCTATTTTCTTCAATATGCCTATTTAAGTAGTCCTATGCCCATTTGTTATGCAAAGCGTTCTTTTTTCTTTATTCCTACAAACCATTTTTCAGTTGACTAGACAGTAAAATTCACTGGTCAACTCTTTTCTTCTATCAAGGAAAGCTCTTCTTAACTTATCAATTATGCAACCCATTTATTTTGGCAATTTAAGCACTAATATGAAGTATGACAAAAGCACAAAAATGATTGAGTTGATAAGGCATAATCTATTCTCAATAGAAACCAACTCATCTTTTCATGTAGTAAGTTTTCTTCCAATCCCCCCCCCCCCCCCCCCCCCCCCCAACAAGTAGTAAGCGTTGTTTAGGCATATCCTAAGATTACTAAGATAGTGTTTGAAATAGGAAATAAGAGGAGATATTCAGGATATCCTCTCTTATTCCCAAAAGTCATAACTATAAAGAATAGTTGGGAATAAAGTTAACCAGATGAATAATCTATCATTAACCATGGGTTATCTCCTTAATTTATTTCCTAAAAATGTAGAAATAGCTGATTATCCCTCCAAATAAGAGTAAAAAAAGGTTATTCTATGGATTTACCTTTTTGCATTTGATATGATCAATGGGATAGCTAAGGGATATCCCTAGGAATAGTTAGGGGATAAACTCTATCCCGTACACTTATCCATAGATAACATTTTTTCTATCAAATACTACCTAAATAAAAGTGGGGTCTTCTGGAGACAATTCAGATATCCTGTTGGTGTTGTTTCTTTTGGAGGGGCGCTATTGAGCTTCTGTGACGACGGATTGGCCTTTTTTCTCTATGCATATATTTTAATGAAACGTTCATATGCTTAAGCTGCCGTTTTGTTTAAAAAATTATAAATATATAAATGCACTTAATAGAAAAATCAATTGTTGAAGATTCCTCATGAGTAGTTCTCTTTCATGCTTCTGCCGGCTATGACAGCAGCATAGCAATTCCAAGACCAAGGTCAAGAACAGAAAACATTATTATACCATGTATGCCCTGCAAAGTAATTCCAAATGTGTGCTGAAGGGCGGTGCAGCAAGTATACACTGAATATGCTGTATCATCACATATACCAAGACTCAATGGACTTTATTATGCATTGCATGCATCGCGGTATGCTTGCACGGTTAGTCCGCACATTCGGTGCAGTGTCCTCCATTGCAGCAAGTCTTTTCCAATTCCAAGATCTAAGGTCACGGCCTAATTGGGTCATCTACTGAGCATTGCGCTTCTGGGGAACAACCATAAGCTGGTGGCGTGCCTTGGATGATTCGACTAACAATTACATTTGATCTATATTTGCAAGCACATTGAAAAATGCTATATTACGCTACACGTTGTCATGGCATATTTATAACGTAACATCACTGCTTCATATAATTTTTTGGCAATGAAGTTCTTTTCCTGCACCAACACGAAAGTTTCTGGATTTCCTGTTTCTTCCATGTCAACATTAAAATGTTTCCTTATTTTGGGATTTTTAATGTGTAATTTGGCACATTTCCAGACTCTCATGTCACCTCTCCCCATTTAGATCGCCTTCGCATCAAATAATCAATCACGGAGAAAAACAAGAGCGGAAAGGAAAAGAAGATTCCTGGAGGACCATTGCAATAGAGCCCTCCTGCTCTTTATGAGACTAACTTCAAGTCTAGACCTTCACCTGTCGGTGGCTCAGTGCTATTGGCTACACCCCTTCTGCCACACTTCTTCCGTGTCTCATCCTTGCCTCCTTCAAAGCTTCTCCGCCTCTCTCTCTTCCACCTTCCGCTTCCCCTCTACCCTCCACCACTCCTGATCTTCCATGCAAATAAAGATGGAGCCCCTGTGAGAGGGCTGCTTGCAACCAAGTTGCATCATAACTTTGCACTGCAATACCCCACTGCTCGCAAGCGCTCCAAACAGCCCCAAATTTTAAGAGAATCCTAAGTTCTAGCTGCATTGCACAAAAGAGAACCTCAAGACCTGGGTGTCTTGATATCAGCCTTACGCTAATGCAGATTGTGGTCTACAATCTTCTTGTTATAGTGACTGGTAAACAGATACAGCCCATGAAAAATAAGCAACGAAGATAAGACTCAAATACATTCTCCACAATGACATGCAACAATCATTTCAACCATAGAGGATATTGACCACAATCCAATAACCTGCTTTGGTCAGGAAAGTTACAAATTGCATCAGTGCCAAATACTCTGTCATACGTTCAGTGCTAAATGAAGCTAAAATCAGGTCTTCATATGCTCAGCTTAAAAATAGAGCTGTTCAAGAACAAGTTGTTTCCATCTATCAAGGAAAGAAGAACATGCTATTACTGTCAAACCCTATCCAACCCACCCAAAAATACACAGGCTGTTCCTTGTTAAAACCTTGGAACAAGCTCTACAAGCCTACAATATCAACAGAACTGGAGCTGTAAAAATGTTTCCCTAACTAGCTGTACAGGTCAAATCAAAAGACAAAACTGACATGAAATTGTAACTCTAACAACAGGACAAAAAGGCCCTAAAACCACACCAGGTGTTTTATCAGACACGCACACCATTAACATTGGAGCAGAAGCTTCCTTCTAATAGGCTTTTTGCGGGCTTCTTGGTGTTCCCAATTTGGCAGTCATTTGGCTTCGAAACAGCATTGCTTGGAGTATTCTTTGCAGTTAGCTGGTTAGAATGGGTGGTACCTTCCAGCAAGGTATCCAATTGCCCACATGAGGCCGCTATAAGCCCTATCAAACAGTACAGATGCAGAGTTGTAAGGAAGGGAGTGTAAATGGAAGTCAATAACATCCTACAATGTCCCGTCTCTTTCTAGAGTAAATAAACCATGGACCTCCAAAGTTTGAACCACATAAACAAGCCAAGTGAAAAAAAGCATGCAAATGGAAATAAAGTAAAAATGATTGCCCTAAACGAGGTTGTGATTGATATCTATCAATAACAACTTGGAACATCAATTTATGCAAGCATATTACCGAAAATACCGCAATAGTCCAATATTGCTTTTACAATGAGTGTAAAATATGAAGTCTCTAGATGCTAGAATCTTGTATGCAACAGCTATTAATAACATGCATATATCACAAGATAATTATTACTAACCATCATTATAACAGGAAAAAAAATCGTAGAAGGTAAATTTTATGAACATTAAAAAAAAGAAACTACATATATTATCTGGTTAAATGATACTAGTTTTAGCACATTCAGATACCAGATTGTGACTCACGACATTCATCAAACCATTCTATATGCTCATGGAACATAAAGATAGTGCCTTGATGTCAAAAACAGGTGCAAGGTTTCAGACTATCTCGACCATAAATAACAGAATGCAAGTGCACATATGTTTACATATCTAGAAAATGATGTGTGCCCTGATTGAAACATTAAACAGAAGAATCAGTGGTGCTCAGATTGAGATTAATTTTCTAGGTCCTTGTCCAAAAACAATAAACAGAGTCTTTAGCTACATGTAGAAACCCCTATAGCAGGAAGTTAGGGATAAATTAATGACAATCATATACCATCTCCAATATTGGGACCAGCTTGCAAAGTAAAATTAAAAGAAAGGGAGGGCCGGTGTTATATTAGGCAAAGAAATACAACATAGTCTTTTTTTATTATTGTATTGATTTTTGATTAATCTACAGCATTCACAAGGCGAAGAAAACAAACCCCAACTGCCAGTACATCTATTCTGAAGTCATGCAACATGCTAATTTCTTGTCAACATAAAAAACTGCTTCTGTGCCAGATTTAGGTTTTAGGTATCCACAGGGCTAAATTCCAAGCTACCATGTTAGTACAGTTTTCACTTGAGGAAAATGACTGTCAATATTTTCCAAAATAAACAGAAATCACAAAAAAATCTAGGGAACAAGCATCTTTCCAAAGCTATACATTAAAAGAGGTAAAAGAAGAGCGTTAAATGTGGAATAAATAAATAAATTGGCACCAAAAAAATAAGCCTCCTTTTTTGGTTTCCTTTGATGGAAGTAAATTGGATCAAAATTTTCATATCTCATCATTTTTCATAAGCAAGAAAAACTGACATGTTACCTAGAAATGGGGCTGAGGGTTTTCCAGGTCTTGATTTGAACTCTGGATGAAATTGCACTCCAATAAAATATGGATGCGAAGGCAGCTCAAGAATCTGCAAGAATCAAAATGATCAAAGAAAAGCGTCAGAAGTGCAAAGGCATCCTGAAAGTAGGAAGAAAAAATCAACTGCATAAATCCAGATGCCTACCTCCATACGTCTTCCAGTTTCATCTCTACCTACAAATGCAAGGCCAGCTCTTTCAAGTTCCATGATCATATCAGGGTTTACCTGGATTAAAATATAAATTAATATATACATGTATAGATAATATAAAAACCTAATGCTCCAATAGATGGTGGTGATGCTCAAAAAAAAAGTTCCATCATGAAAGAGTGATATAATTTTTCTTATCACCATAAAACAGAAGTCAAGAGAATTATATACTTAGCAATGTCAAACAGACCTCATATCTATGTCGATGCCGTTCATCAACATAATTCACATTGCCATACCTACAAGAGAAAGGAAATATATAAATCAATCTTTCTTTTTTCTTTTATTTTCCTCATGAAAAGGGATTACCCCATCTGCCAAAGTATGCATCACAAAGAAGGTTAATACTGGGTAAGGCATGTCTCAGTCCTCACAATTTTGCAGATTTGCAGTCCCTGACATGGAAAAATGTCCTTCTTGATCCAAGTCGCATTGTCCCGCCCATGTGAGTTTTTGAACCCTGCAAATGTCATTCCCAGATCACCAAACCAAGAGACCCAGCATAATCAAGTGCATTTTGAAACATAAACAAATGATTCTGAAGAAAGTTCTAAAACCAAGTTGACCTCTGGCATAAAGATAACACATGGGTTAGTTGTGTCTGGGTCAAACTCTGTGCTGTTCGCATTCTGCATGTTGAGAATGGAACGTGAAAACTCAATTACAGCAATTTGCATTCCAAGGCATATGCCAAGATATGGAATATTATTTTCTCGGGCATATTTTGCTGCAACAATTTTCCCTTGCACTCCTCTGTCCCCAAAGCCACCTGGAACTAGTATGCCATCTGCACCCTGCAATTAAATACTATTTAGATGACTGCAAGAGAATCATGTAAAATAATAAAGCAAAATCAAATAGGAATTAGAAAGATAACGTGAGCGTTGTTATTTGGCTCTAAAACATTAGCACCATAGGCCAAGGAGCAGCTCACCTTCAAAAGACTCCATGCCTTTTCATAAAGATTAGGTGCCTATACACAATAAATAGCGAAAACATTTCTAAGCTCAGAAAGATGACAATGGTAACAATGATGATAAAAATAATTAAATAAAATATAAGGACTGAATCAAGAAATAAACCTCTTTTGCAGTTGTGTCTTCAAGATCACTAGCAGGAACCCAATCGACTACAAGTTTCCGATGACAGGCAATAGAAGCATGCAACAAAGCCTGAAAACAGGTTTATGGTTAGAAAAGAATGATGGAAGTTATAGCCACTTTTTGAAAAGTCACATCATCCAAGAATATCATATCCATCATTAAAGTACATGCAGTCTAAGAATGACAATTTTAACCCATAAAGCAAAAACCTGCTCTGTCCCATCTCATCCCATTCGAGTCGAGGATTCTCTACCTTTTGCAAAGATAAGAATGAGGATGGAGATAATTGTCTCGACTTGTGGAGACTGGACGAGAACAAAAATAAGTATATCTCCATCTTACCCCGCCCCACCACCGTACCCGTTAGCCCTGTATAGTATTCTTATATATTTTTATCTTACAAAATTATTCTCATAATTTTTACTGAAAATTTATATATGTTATTAGGAGATGGAAGGGGCAGGATAGGGATGAGGCTGGGACAAGGATTTATCTTTCTCCATAAGATAGGGTAAAGATGGGGATAAAAAAAGAAAAAAAAAATCTCTGTTTACAACAATAAGATAGGAATGTGGATTATTTTCTCTGGCAGGGATAGAGATTGGGATCCCTGACCCCACTCCATCATGTTGCCATCCTTAATACAATCAACCATCGCATAATGCAACACAAATTGCAATTAAATCACATCTAATTAAAAAAATGAAATAATTCATACAAGTTACATAACCATTAAAAGACCATAATCTCTTATGCTTAGTATTTTGTTATATGCATTGGAACCTAGGGAAATTGAACAGCCTTGTGTCCATCTACATGTACAGCTTCTGCCTCAAATACTTTAAATATTTTTATATACACTTAGAGTAGGTTAATGGATAATAGAACCAAAACAACAATCAATTCTGACTAATTATCAATCTTATCTTAATAAAATATTTAAGAAACCTCCCAGCAAAAATTGTGCGTTAAAATAAATGGGAAGACACCCATTAAACATAATATGCATTGATTCTCTCATATTTGCAAAGCAGCGAATTCCATATGTGCAATGACTCGGAAGGTTCTACATGTACTCAACTCAACTCATCTAAGCCTTTTCTGAACTACTTAGAAGGTTCTAAATGTATTCATCCAAAAATATTTGCAGTACTTTGTTGGATAACAGCATCACTTAGCATTCAAACTTTTACAGCATCAGTTGGGTATTCTAGCTTTTATGTCTTGTTTTAGAGTCTTGAGTTCTTTAAAACCTAAAATGCCCCCCTTTAATTTCAGTATGATACTAATCACCTAGTTTGCATCAGACAAAAACAATACTAAGTGAAAGACAAGCACCAAAAATCTAATGGTAAGGGTACCAAATTAAAATAAAGCAAGGTTCGTCAAACTAAGAATCAGTACCATTTCGGTAGAGTGTAGGAACCGAATCGATGGTGCATTAGTTAGGTGGAATAAGGAACCCCGAGCTATGAACCACAAGAAATCAAGCTGAATCACACAATTTGGTACAATCGGTTCGGTTGATTCTTTCGTTGTACCGAATCAATAGGCCAAACCGTCTTGGTTCCAAACCAATTCGGTTCAGATCACCTTAAACTGCCCGGTTCAAGATAACATTTGATGTCATATTTTAGTAGACAATGTATTGTCAGAAAATCTCATTTTTCATATAAAAAGCCAAGAGAAATATTTTATGTGCATCTTAACATAATATAATACAGCCCAATTAGGTGTTTTGTCTTGTTGCTGCTGCCACACATCATTACCACAACCCACGAAAAAGTAAAAAAAGAAAAAGAAAAGGGGAAATCCCAACTTGATTTCTAATTACAATGCATCAGACTAGTTTTTTCCCCAAAGAAAAAAGAAAAATATAGAAGAGATTAGAAGGCAACATTAAAGACATACTATGTTATTTGAAGCATAAGCTTATTAATCCTGAGTGGTACAACAACAACAAAGCCTTGATCCCAAAACTAGTTAGAGTGGGCTATATGAAATCCTTTTTCTCCATTTAACTCGATTTTGAGCCATTTGAGTAGTGCAGAATATTATAGTATCTAAATCATGTGATGAAAGACAGACATAAATATCAACAATTTTTTTCCTTAAGCTGTCTTTGTCCAAATTCAAGATTTCAAAAATTGCCATGGTATATGTGTGGTCAAGGTACTTTTACAGTACTAAGTGGTATTGGTCACTTATGCAGGTGGTTTGCGTTTAAAAAGATAAAAATAAAAATGTGCCTACTCATAATTATAGATAAAGTAGAAATTTAGAGATGAATAGGTAAAAGATTAGGAAAAGTAAGGAAAAAATATCGAAGGGAAGCAAACGGTTATATATGTGGGGTTTACTATGCTTGCTACTTTTGCACCTACAATGCAGCCTATCCACACACAAAGGCAGCCTAAACCCTGTGAAGGGTTCTGAGATGAATCAGTAAAGAATCAGAAAAAAGAAGAAAAGAGTACAGAAAGAAAAGAGTAAAGAAAGCTCAATGCAAGGGGACTACATTCACAGCTTAACCTTATGGTAGCGACTTTTGCACCTAAAATGCATATACAAAGGCAGCCTAAAGCCATCATGGGGCTGCAGATGCTGCCGCATGGATTGTTTTTCAAACAATGTCCAAAACCTCAAAACATGTCCATTAAGAAAAGCATGATACGTCCTAAAGAAAAGTCATAATAAAAATTTTAAACCAGAAGCATGGACATGAAAACAGTTTCCCAAGAGTAATTAATTTTATATCTCTAAAGCGATTGCTAGAAGGTAGGGTTGGGAGAGAAAAAGTACTGAGCTGCATGCCATGTCCAGACAACTGTATGGATTAACAGAATCAACATGACATATAAATATTCTTGTGCAAATAGAGGCCTACAGAAAATGAAACAGCATGGAAGGAGATGGCTGAGAAGAAATTCACCTTCATTACTGAAAGATAAGAATCATAGACACCTGTATATTTTCCAACCATGGCAATTCTAACCTGTCAATCACAAAAAGCATCAAATATATCACAAATCAACAGTTCATAATAACTACAGCCTGAACACTAGATATAAAGTGAAGTGCTTGAAACCCACAGGATCACTTAATGTGTCACAAATTTGAGCCCTAGACATCCACTCATCCAACTTGGGCTCCCAAGCAGCACTGAATAGAATGGAGACAAAATTGTTATGAAGCTAAAAAAGGTAAACAGTACCTACAGTGAATGGATATTAATTGTGTGTCCAAAGTGCAAAATTTTATGATTACTTGAAATGGATAGTTGAGGTTAACAGACAAACCCTAAAAGGTCCAGTCTTCTTAAAATAGCTTCATGTGCCTTCTGGTCCTAATAAAACAAGAAAACCACGTGACGGATTAGATTGAGTTTACGAGGACTGCCTAGAGGCTGTTCAAATGGGTAAAACTACAACTTCAGTAATGGAAAGATAATCTAAGAAGAAAGAAAATATCACCTACCCTTAAAAGCAAAGGAATGTGCCAAATATTTGCAACATCATGGAGGGTAACTATATTTGCTTCCTGAAACATGAATTATAAACAATTCAGAACAGAAATAGTTTAAGCAATAAGTTCACCATCATATATGCCCTACATATAAGGCACATTAACTATCATATCGTTGCACTACAATACCGGAACATGGCAAAATTGTGACAATTTTTCCTTCACATTTTGATCAAGTGGCTGCCAAAAAAATCAACACATTGATCAGAGACCGCCCCAAAGTAGCATAAAAAAAGATTGGAAATCATAGGTAGAGAAAAAGAAAGTAGTTAGGGAGGTACCTTTGCACTGCGACAGACTAGAATGTTTGGAGTCAAGCCAAGTCCTCTGAGCCCCCTAACACTGTGTTGTGTAGGCTTAGTTTTCTACATGTAGAAAATGGGTCTAAGTCGCAGTCTCTACTGAACCTTAGAGCACAGTTCACCGAAGAAACATTTGCATAGGGTAAATATCAATTCAGATATTTTGATTACATACCTGTTCGCCTACTACATTTAAAACTGGCACAAGACTGACATGAACTAGGCAAAAATTGCCAGGCCCTAAACCAAGAACCATTAGACCAAAAAAAATCACCGTGTCAGAATTGGAAAGCAAGTCAATATTTAATTAAAAAGAAAAATGTGAAAAAGCAATCATAATCACCTCACCTACACGATAAGAAAATTGAACCAAAGCTTCAATAAATGGCATTGACTCAATATCCCCTGCATCAAGAATGATATTGTTATTATGCTGATGATGACTGCTGTGGCAGACCTACATGACTATTGAAAGCATAACAAAATGTATCAAGATGGAAAGAAATGAAAGCAGCTCCCTTTAAAAAAAGCTAAGAAAACAAAATAAATAAAAGATACCTATTGTTCCACCCAATTCTATGACACAGACATCAGCTGGCCCTTCTTTGCCATCAACAGGTATCATAGCCACACGTTCAATCCACTCCTGAATGGCATCAGTGATGTGGGGTACAACCTTTACAGAACCAGGATAAAGTACTAAGGCAAAGGTTCACATTAAAAACACGACCTCAATGATTCAATAGACAAAAAAGCAGGAAAACGGTGCTGACAATTAAGGCACACCTGAACCGTTTTCCCAAGATAATCTCCCCTTCTCTCTTTGTCGATGACAAACTATACATTAACACAAAGAAATAGTTGAGAGAATTAAAGAAAATGAGCAGGCACAGTAAAATTATGCTAGAATGGAGAATTCTGAATATATAACATAAACTAATTTTAACCTTAATATCTTCTGGTAAGACCAAATATCTGAAATAATGATCTGAGAATTTTTTACATACAACTTCAAGAAGCAGAGCTGATAATTCCAATACCTGATAAATTTTTCCAGTTGTGATGTTGTTGTCATGAGTTAACTTAATATCCAAAAACCGCTCGTAGTTTCCAAGATCCAAATCAACCTAAAAAGCTAATATCTGTCAGGGTCCATGATTTCACTTAGCCAAGAGACAAACCTATAAAGAGAACCAGTTATATTTTTGGAAATTCTCCAGACCAAGTAGAAGGATGGATAGCAAAGGAAAGAGAGATTTTCCTAATTAGCTTCACATCAAATGGACAGGTCAAAACAACAAAGGTTAGGTTTAGGAACAAGAAGACAATCAAAATTGAAAAAATACTGAACTCGTAAGGTATGTTTAAAAGTGTAGCTATATAAAATGATTGATCATGATTATGAAAACAGAAAAAAAAAAAATATCCTAAACCATACCACCACCAGATGAACTTAACACTAAAACTATTGGAAAGAAGAATCAAGAATGATGCCAAACTTCAGAAGCCCCTTATAGCAAAGAGGCCTAAAACAAATACAATTTCACGACCTCCCTCACCTCGCCTCCATCATCTAAAACAAACACCTCTCCATGCTCAAATGGGGACATAGTTCCAGCATCAGTGTTCAAATATGGATCTGCACGTCAATAATAAAATCATGCGTCACCATTCAGCAAACAACCATAACAGAAATTTTTGCAAGATGGGTGGACAACAATATTGGAACTGCTTCCCAATCCATCAGACATAAATTATATTCTAAAAACCTAACGAAATGTCTGCAAACAGAAGGGAAAAAAAACTGCAGGCGAGAATGATGGAGAGAGAAAAATACAAACTAATCAAAAATCAACCATCCCTTAGCTATGGTCAATCTTCTTTTTCACTTGAGTCAAGTGGGCAAATGAGGATAAAAAAAGGTGGGCCCCCGGGACCCAGCACTGAGCCTAATCAAGAATTAAGCCACATGACAAATAAGTCCAAACCACCCCCCCGCCCCTCCAACTCAGACACACACACAAAAAAAAAACCCTCTATTTCTAGTAGAAGAAATTATACAAGGGGGCAAAACCACTATATCACTTCATCTCTTTCTACTGTTTCCTTACTTTCTTCAGCCAGAACTCATTTTGCTCAAGATAAAGAGGACTATCTTAACCAGAAAACCCTAAACTTTTCAGCAAGAAAACGTCGAGTTCATGGACAGAGGCTCTGGAAAGCTAAAAGGTTTTTTCTGGAATAGATTGTCACAGTTTGAAATTAGAAGGGAATTAACCAAATTAAGAAAAAGCATTGACTCATTAGGGTTTTGTTAGTACCATTTCACCCACGAATGTAAAAGGCATTTAGAACCACAGAGAAATTAAAGAAAATGTGAAGTAAAGAAAGAAATAAATTACCCATCCTCCAATGGTATGAAATGAAACCTAATAGAAAAATCCAATCTAGCAATTCCCAAAACATCAAAATAACAAAACGTCTCTTTGCTAAATAAATTAAAAGCACGTATCAAAATGAAGAAAAGAACAAGGAAATTTAAAGAAAAGTAAAGAAAGAGACAAATTATCCATTAGCTCCAATGACATGAAATTAAACATTGGAGGAAAAGAAAAAAGAAAAGAAAAAAAAATCCAATCTTTCAATGTCCTCAGCAGCAAAATATCAAAATGCTTCCTGGATTCCTAGATAAAAACACAAATCTTTCAAGCTACAAAGAACTACATTTAAGGATTATTAGATAAAACGAAAGATTAAACTCGCTAAAACCTCTAAAACCCCAAGAAACAAGAACAGAACTTTATTTCTTTTTGTTCAAAGCGAGGTTGATAAATATAAAAACAACCAGAATCCATCACCCACACTAAAAGATCCAGAGCGGAAAAAAGATTACCAATCTTGATGGAGGTGACCCGGAGCCCGCACGACTTGAGGACGACCCCAATGCTGCTAGCCGTCACCCCTTTCCCCAGCCCGCTGACGACACCCCCTGTGACTAATACGTACTTCATCTCTCCTCTTCTTTCCTCTCCCTTCCCCTCTCTATCTATATATCTACAAAACAGCCTCCAGCGTATCTACACGCACTAAACAAAGAAATCCTGGAAACTTTCTCGCTCTATCTTCCAACGAAAATGACTTCTCGGAAGAAACAGGGGGAGAATACTAGAATCCAAGAAAGAAGAAAAGAAGAGAATAATAATGGGACTGGGAGAGATGGAGATCGGGAAGAAGAGGAGCTTAGTGGAAGAGAAGCACAAGAAGGGATGAGCGGTGACGACCTCCGTGGAGCCGGTTCGAGGAACGGTAGTATCTATAGCTAGAAAAACACGGAGAGGAAGCGAGTAGTATGGAGAAGAGGATGGAGAGGGTATTGGGGAGGAGGCGGAGGCCATTAAATAGCCTCGCCGCCCGACTGCCTCCTTGGTTTTTATTTTCACGCCCCGTTTCTTGGTGGTTACTCCCATAACGGCCCCTGTATAGCGTAGAGCTGGTGTGGTTCGGGGCCGACCGGCAGTAGCCGGTCGGGTTTGGATTTTGTAAACGCGGTGAAAATAGGGTGGTTATTAAGAATTAATAAATATATTTTAATTTTGGGGTTTTATGGTCCAGAGATTATGAGAATAAAGTTTTATTAAAAATATAACTGGCGTCAGATTATGAGAATATTTCTCTCTCTTGTTTGACTTCAGAGGACCGACACACGGTGCCTCTTCAGCCCCACATTGCCATGGTATAATTAAAGGGTACCATCATTTTTTTTTTTTTAATTTGTATTCTTTGTACTCTCTAAGATATTATCGTTGTCTTCTTTTACTTATTTTATTCGGTGCGGCACTGTCAATTCTTTTTTTTTTTTTTCTTTCATTTTAGATGATCGACGCATGGTGCCTCTTCCGCCGCACATGGGGATGGTATTCACAAGGTACCATCATCTTTTTTTAATTATTTATATTCTTGAGATGACAAATGCATGCAATTGTTTGTCCAAAAAAAGGGAACGTTTAGTCATGCAAAATTAATTTCTTTTCAAAATTCTATATAACTTATTTATTAGTGAAGAATCACTTACTTGTTTAATATGAAAGAGCCATGCATCCAAGTGTTATTCAATTCTCGTTGTTTGGTTTGTTTTTGCACATTATGTGTGCAAATTTTTATCTTTCTGTAAAAAATATATTCATATGATCTAATTAGAGGTTCATAAAACCTATATGATTTCATAGTTTGTTATCTCCTGATAGATACTAAGTTGTTCCTAACCTTGCATCGTAATGCCCCTTCTTATATGTAGTGGACTCACATACTATTAAATGGATTCATTATTTGCTTTTCATGTGTTTAGACTTTAGAAAGAAATGAATTAAGTTAACCCAAGTACCACACATGCTATTATCTTTTTTTTTAATCACTCTAAAAGGATTAAGATGAAGAAGAGAAAAGATAGAGAAAGAAAATTCTAACGTTTGTCTTTTGCTTGGATTGCTTTAGTTGAAGAGTTAACATTGGATCCACTTTACTGAGTTATTGTATTGCATTCTTTAAGAAGTTCTTCAAAATTTTACCTTCTTTTTCTTGGTAAATTTTTCATCTTTATTTTTATTTAGTTCCACGTAAAGATAAAGTTTTGCCTGTTATTCCAAAGTTGTTGAACCTCTTGATGGTTATATTAGCTAGAAAAGTTATGATAATTCTATTATTATCTACAGTAGGTGAGATTGTTCTAAACTTTAGCCTTATATTAGTGTGCATTATTTTTCGATCATGCTTGTATTGGTAATTGTTTTTGTTGAATTATTTTTTATTTTGGTATTCTTACTGTTACATTTAAATTATAAATAGAAGAAGAAGGACTTGACTCTCTGATACCTTGAAAGATATATATGCCGATGGATCTTGCATTATTTAAAAAGGAGCTAGATTTTTTTTATTATTATCATATAACACTTTGTTGACAAAAGTTGCTTACCATATTTGTTTGAAGAGTTTAGTTATCATGCTCTTTTAGGTAGTGTTTGATAGCCTAAAAGCTATCCCTGGATAAATGTACGGAATAGCATTTATCCAGGGGATAGTTGAGGGAATAAGCATTTTTTTTAAATTACAAGTTTGCCATCAAGGGATAACATTAGTTGTTCCTGGGTTCCCTAGGGAATAAGTTCAAGGGATAACCCATGGTTAACCATGGTTAACCATGGGTTATCCCCTCTAGTTAAATTTTTTCAGACCTATCCCTTCTAGCTATAGCATTTGGGAATAAGGAGAGATATCCTGGGATATCCTTCCTTATCCCCTATATCAACACTACCTTAATGTCTTGATATTTTCACTCAGTGCCTTTATATTATTAAATCTTTTATTATTTATGGCATCATTTATATACAACCCAAAGTATGGTAGAAAAGAGTGATTTAAGATATATAAGTTTACATTTCTGAATACCCAAGGAGTTGAGGAACAATAATATATCAAGATATCAGACTTACATTGACACATCCTTAGTAATTTGAATTGAAGCATAGGCTGGTATAACAAAATTTATCAATTTCAACAATGTGAATATCTAATTTCTAGTTTCAGCAATGTAAAATATCTCATTTCTTTGGCATTAGCCTCTCTGACCTTCTTTTGAAATTTAATTTCTAATCAGTCATAGTAGCAGAAGAGGAGATTGAGAAAGGAGGATGCATTTGTCAATGCTCGTATTGATCTAAATTAATAAGTGACAATTATTAGTAGAGACTTGCTCAAGTATTTATATAATTATAAGATTGCTAACAAGATCATTTTTATTTTAGAGAATTTGACTCCATATCTTGATATTTTATACAAGATATATTACTACAAGTGAAATGCTTCCTACGCTTGTCTAAAACTGGATTGAATTCTTTGCTGTCAACATGCATTGCTATTATATTAATATGCAATATATAAATATAAACTTTGTTTACATTATACAAACACTAGATACTTTCTCTTAAAAATCTTAACATTTATTATAAGTATCAATAGAAAATAATAATTTATATCTCTTTTTCAAATCAAAATGTGGTCATGAATAGCCATCACATTAAAAAACAAAAAAGCATCAACCTATTTTAGCATTCAAGACAGGAGTCTTATTAGCAATAACATTGTTAAAAAACAAATGGCATTAATAATGTATTCTTTTAAAAAACAAAGAAGGAAAGAAATGCATATAGCACTCAATAAGCTAGAATAGACTTCCTCCACTGAAATTAGAACTTGACAAGGTAAATTGGTTGGTCGAATATCATTGCCAAAAAAATTGAGCATAGAATATCCCATGTTTTTACACTGGCCCAAGATCGATGCAGCACCGATTGAAATAAGCAATAATAGTAAAAAAAATATTTAATATATATATTAAAAATAATATATATTTTTCTGTCTCATTACCAAAAAAATAAGCATAGAATAGCATGTTTTCATTGTATATCAAATGCACCGACTCAAGATCGATACAGTACCAATTAAAATAAGTAATAATAGTAAAAAATATTAGAGAGAAATAAAAATATATATTAAAAATAATAAAAAGTCAAGAACCTATTCTTGGCAATCTCCCTTTAGAAACCTATTCTTGCTACCTCTCTTTCTCTCCCAAACTCTCTCTGACCCATCCAACAAAACTAAAACATCTCTCCAAAACTCCTCATCTCTCTCTTGCTCTCCACAGATAATGCTTGATGATATCTAAGGCTAGGAATACATGTATTTATATAGAAAAAAAATCCTACAAAAATTAGAATTTATTTCTCACAAGGATTAGAAGTTAACTCCTATTTACTTACCATAAAGTTTGCTAGGATTAAAACTAATTCCTAATTTTTAGAAAGTTCATAATGACTTCCTACTGTCCTCCATTGTGAACTTCATGTAACAATACCAAATTTGTCATTGTTACGAATGATAAATTCTCATCTTGATCTAATATAGATGGCTCATGGGTGGCATTCGATGTCAAGTTCATCATTGGCTAGCTTTGATTCCTTCTATGACTCAAGTTTATATCCACCTCTAGAACTCTAATGGGCTCGTTAAAATCTATTTGTCCATTTCTCAATGGCGATCTTCTTCACAAACTTCAACGCAAAGATATATCAAGTACTTTATAGCTCGGGTTGGTCCTTACACCTCGATGCGACAAAGATCGATGAGGCTTAAGATTGCTGCTTGGAGTTCTTCCAAATCCTCCTTTTGGTGTTACAACACAGACAATCCTCTCAGTAATTAATGAAATGGCAGTAGCCTTCCATCATCTTAAATACTTTCAATATATTCTGCTTCTTAATCACATGCTCCACCTGAAGGAAAGCACAATCAACATGGTCAAGTTGGAACAGCTGAGCAATGTCATTGTAGGCCTAGATGCACCAGACTTGATGGTAGTTGCACAAGACAATGAGATGAGATAAATGGGGTTGAGGAGCATTATCATATTTGTCTCATTCATCATCTTCCATAAATTTTATCTAATCATATATGACTTGATGCAAGACCTCTAGTAAGAGTGATTGGTGCTATTCAATTTTTTTATCTTAATGTGATAGATGGTAATTGATGACGCCAAGTCACTTTCTTCAAACGTCGACAAAGACGAACGTTCTTCTCTTCGGACCCCTGCAAGAAAAGTCACCGGAGACCGGATGCTCCGGTAGGGACCCTCCAATGCTCAAGTTTGTCCTTGGGATCAGATGAGAACTGCTCAGCAGAAGGGAGCTGAAACAGTTAGGATTTTAGCTAGTAGGAAGAAAACTAGAAAACCAGAGTTCAAGGATCCTCACTCACAGCGCAGGCGCTGCTTTTATACATGTTCGAATGTCCCCCTTCTATTCCCAAGATTACTGATTTTTTAGGAGCCCAGTTCAATAACGGACAAAATATGGGGTCGACGATGACATGTCGTACTGTCATCGTACACACCGGATGTGTCATGAGTTACCTGTCAATACGACCTCACAGATGTCTCGCATCTGGGGTCGTGTCTGGTCGCGCCACCACTGAACATGATCGTGCACAGTAACAGGCAGGTGATGATCCGCATACCGTAACAGGGTATGGCATGCACAGTGACAAGGATAGAACGGATCATACGCCGTTATGAGGTATGGCCACTTTCTGCCACGGATGTGCGATGGATTATGTGGGCACGCTAGGTGGCCTAGAACGGCCTGACCATGCGCCGGGGATTGAGATACTGTTCATGTGCCCCGAGACCGAGAGGGAGGTCTCGGGGGTTGATATGCTATTCATGCGCCCGAGACTGAGAGGGAGGTCTCGGGGGTTGATATGCTGTTCATGCGCCCCGAGACCGAGAGGGAGGTCTCGGGGGTTGATATGCTGTTCATGCGCCCCGAGATCGAGAGGGGTCTCGGGGTTGAGATACTGTTTATGTGCCCCGAGACCGATAGGGAGGTCTCGAGGGTTGATATACTGTTCATGTGCCCCAAGACTGAGAGGGAGGTCTCGGGGGTTGATAACTGTTCATGTGCCCCGAGACCGAGAGGGAGGTCTCAGGGGTTGATATGGCTCCGTCAGCTGCCGCTATCTTTGCCATTCATTCTAATGGCGCAGAATCAGCCATATCAGATGCCCCCTCACCCCTGAAATGGAGTGGGCCCACCCCAGTAAAGTGAAAGGGGTGTCACCTTTCAAATGGCTGATCCTCACCCTTTGCGAACCGCCTCCAGACACGTGTCTATGGGCGCTGCAACGATTTTATATGGGTGGTACAGGGATGTGATGGGGCAGCCAATGATATCCATCCGATTTGCGGCGATCGTCCTCGAAGCAGGGTTTATCCGTCGAATTCCATGAGGAAAGTCGCGCCATCATTATCCATCATAACGGTGACATCATCGGTGTCCTACCATTGGCCGGAGGCGAATCGTATCTCGCGCTCAGTGATTTCCTAGGCAATCCAGCTTGTTATGGGAGCCCACGTGGCGGTCGAGGCGCGGTGGGACAGTTTGAAACTGAATAAAGCCTGAGTAGAGGGTCGAAAGCGGCCATTCTATTCCTGTTATCGTCGTCTTCTCCCTCTACTTTCCGGTTTTCTGCTTCCTGGTTCCCCCTGCAACTCGAGAGCTCGCGTTCGTAACTTTCCTTCCCAGGTTAGCTCTTTGTTCCTCCTAGGCTTCTTCAATCTTTCGTCTTGCAATGAGTTCCCAGTCTTGGTCTGCGGAGGACGATTCGAAGAATCGTTCTTCGCCGAGAGGCCTCAAGCTTCTCCATCTCCTCCTTCTCCCCTTGAGTGGTCCTCCGATCCAGAGGATCACTTCCCTCTAGCCCAGCGGTGGGTCACCGGGGAGGCTCCCGCAGGGAGGCGCTCGGCGGCGGCTGGCCGGCACCTCCTCGAGTGTGGGGGCGGAATCCCCGGAAGGGGCTGTCTCCATGGTAACGGGCAATGACTTGGCAAACATCCGGGCCCGTTACCAAATTCCTCGAGATATTAATCTCTATCTCCCGACCCCTGACGATAGGGTGATCTCATCCCAACCGGGTCGGGTGGCCATCTATGAGATTTCCTGAGGGTGGGCCTCCGCTTACCCTTTCATCCTTTCTTCATTAACCTCCTTGACTATTATTCCTTAACTCCTTCCCAGTTGGTCCCAAATTTCTTACGTGTCATTTGTGCCTTCGTTATCCTTTGCCATCACCTCCACATCACCCCGTGAGTCTCTCTCTTCCTTCCTTTTATATCCTCCGGTCTCAGAAAGGTTGGTGGTTGTTCCAGCCCAGGCCCAACTGCGTCCTTAAACTCCTTCTCCCTTCTTCCGTTAAAGGCTGGAAATCCCGATTTTTCTTCGCCAACATTGACCAAGTAAAGTCTCGGTGGGGAGACCCTGACCCCCGAGGCAATGCAAACTCCACTATCCACCCCGGAGATAGAGAGGCGCTAGGGCAGCTGTTGTCCACCGAAATTCCTCAGTACAGCCTGCTCCTGATGGAGGAAAACCTCCGGTCGGTGGGTCTTATCTCCCAATTTGGTAAGTCTCCCTGTACTTAACCAAAGTCTTGCCTTTGCTCTCGCTCATCATTTTTTTTTTTTTTGCTAACCCCGGTCGATACTGCGCAGCCATGAAAATCCCAGCACGCCGACTCATGAAGGCCGCCGCCAAAAGGAAGGCTTGAGAGGGACCGAGCGAGGGGCGACGAGCACCAGACCCAAAACGCTCGATAGTGCGGGCACTCGAGCCATCCGCACCGCAAGAGCCTCCGATCGCCCGGAGATCGACTTGACGGCCGACACCCCACCTGAAAGGACTGCAAGTGGGGGAGCGGCAACAGAGACACCAGCTACGGGGGAGCAGGCGATAACGGGGGAGTCGGCTATGGAAGTGGAGCCGGCCATGGAGGAGCCGGCCGCATAGGAGCCAACGACGGTGGGCGGGCCTCCTGCCCCCTGCAAACCAGCCCCCATCGAAGCTGCAAGGGACTGGGGCGAGGGACCATCGCAGACAGCAGGCCCGCCTCCAGAGCGGACGCCAGTGAGCAGCTCTCCATGCGCTGAATCCGAGACCGCCGGAGCTACCGGAGGGAGTAGGGCTAGGCGGGGGCTATCTCGGGACTCTGTCCTAGACGATGGGCGCCGGGTGGAGCGGCTTATCTCATCAATCTTCGTACCGGAGGTTCATGAGGAGCTCAGCCATTTGAAGGCAACTACATTCTTCCATGAATCCTACAGCCTTAGTCAAGGTAAATAGACTATCCGCTCTCTGCTTTCAAATTTCTTTTTGCTCCTCCTTTTCTTTTTGACATGGGGCTCGCATGCAGATTGCAAACTCCCTGGCTATCGCAAGGGAAGTTATCCATGGTGAAAAGACCATCGTGCGGGAGGCCCAAAAAGAGGCCGAGGATGCTTGCGCTCGAGCAGAAATGACCGAGAAGGCCTTAGAATCAGCCAAGACCGCCCGGGCTGATGAAATAAAAGTGGCCGAGAACCGGGCAGAGATTGAATAGAACCGCCTGCATGCAGCCCTCAACCAGCTCATGGAGGCCGAGTATGCCATCGCGGCCAGGGACCTGCACATCTCCAAATTGGTCGCAACGATCCAGGCGGCCGAGAGTCAGGTGAGTGAGGCCGAAAAAAAGGCAAGGATGGCGAAGGGAGTGAAGGAGGAAAGGAATCTAGCCCTGGAGGCCGAGAGGATAGTAGTGGCAGCCCTGGCTGCTGAGAGGGGAGCTCTAGCGGCTGAGGTGGAGGCAGCTGTCGAAGTCAAGACCGCCAGAGTCATTGAAGAATTTCGGGCATCCAAGCTTTTCATGGATGAGCTGACCGAAGCTTCGACGGGGGCATACCTTCAAGGGTTCCAGCGTGGGAAAGAAAAGGTGGCTCGAGACTTAAATTTTTCTCAGGCCCTTGAAGTGGAGCCGGACCGCCTCTCCGAGATGGGCTCTTCTGATGATGAGGACGCACCTGCTGACCTATGAGCCCTATACTGTATTATCATTTTGTTTTTGTAAATCCGACTTGGTCGGCATTTTGTAAGCACTTTCAAATTAATGAAATACACTCCTTTCAATGAGATTTGTCTCCACTTGATTGCAACTGTCACTTCAAACTCTTTGGCAACTGACGCGGGACCCTTAGGGGCTTCGTCGGTATCGAGCAATCTGTAACTTACTCTTGGATAGCCCCTACTTGGCTTCGTAGGATCAAATCTTAGGGTTGGGAGGCTCAAACTCCCAGTTCCCGATAGAGCGTAGGACTCAGAAGGTCAAGATAAAATCGAGCCTCCCGGGCTGCTTGCACATTGCTTCGCCAACGGTACGCTGGGCTTTGTGCCTGGCTGGCCCAGGGCTTTTGTGCCGACCGGGGTCGGGCTTAAGTTGCTGAGAGCCGGCAGCACGCCGCTCCGCCAGTGGTACACTGGGCCTTATGCCTGGCTGGCCCAGGGCTTTTGTGCCGACCGGGGTCGGGCTTAAGTTGCTGAGAGCCAGCAGCACACCGCTCCGCCAGTGGTACACTGGGCTTTGTGCCTGGCTGGCCCAGGGCTTTTGTGCCGACCGGGGTCGGGCTTAAGTTGCTGAGAGCCGGCAGCACGCCGCTCCGCCAGTGGTACACTGGGCTTTGTGCCTGGCTACCCAGGGCTTTTGTGCCGATCGGGGTCGGGCTTAAGTTGCTGAGAGCTGGTAGCGCGCTGCTCCAGTGGTACACTGGGCTTTGTGCCTGGCTGGCACAGGGCTTTTGTGCCGATCGGGGTCGGGCTTAAGTTGCTGAGAGCTGGTAGCACGCCGCTCTACTAGTGGTACACTGGGCTTTGTGCCTGGCTGGCCTACGGCTTTGTGCCGATCGGGGTCGGGCTTAAGTTGCTGAGAGCCGGCAGCACGCTGCTCCGCCAGTGGTATACTGGGCTTTGTGCCTGGCTGGCCCAGGGCTTTTGTGCCGACCGGGGTCGGGCTTAAGTTGCTGAGAGCCGGCAGCACACCGCTTCACCAGTGGTACACTGGGCTTTGTGCCTCGCTGGCCCAGGTCTTTTGTGCCGACCGGGGTCGGGCTTAAGTTGCTACACTGAGGTACTAGAATCCACATTCATTAATACGAAATGACGGGTGAAGACCCAGAAGAATACAAGCAAGAGATTTAATGTAAGAAAAGGATGTACTACTGATAATACCGACGGAGGTTGTCAGCATTCCACGTCCGGGGAAGCGGCTTCCCATCTAGCTCTTCAATCTTGTATGCTCCATGGTGGAGCGCTTCGGTGATCCGATAGGGCCCTTCCCAATTCGGAGCCCCCTTCCGTCGGCCTCGAGACTTCAGCTCGTCGAAGGATCAGGTCTCCCGGTAGGAAAGTCCTGGGACGCACACGGGCGTTGTAATATTTGGCGGCCCGTTGCCGGTAGGCCGCCATCCGAAGTCGCGCTCGGTCTCGCACTTCCTCCACTAGGTCGAGGTTGGCTCGCAGCCGGTCTGGGTTGTCTTCCTCGTTGTACGACTCTACCCGAGGGCTCGGGGAGCCAACCTCCACCGGGATGACAGCTTCGAACCCAAAGACTAGGCTGAATGGGGTCTCACCGGTGGGGGCTCGTGGCGTTGTGTGGTAGGCCCACAGCACATTGGGGAGCTCTTCCACCCACCATCCCTTACAATCATCCAGCCGAGTTCTCAGTCCTTAGAGAATGATGCGATTAGTTACCTCGGCTGCCCCATTGGTCTGAGGGTGCCTGACAGAAGTGAATTTCTAGTGGATGCCCATTCGGAGCAGAATTCCTGGAAGGGCATGTTGTCAAACTGTCGGCCATTGTCGATGACCAGGGTGTGCGGCAGTCCAAACCGGCATATAATGGACTTCCAAAAGAAGGATCGTATCTTGCTTTCTGTGATCTTAGCAAGGGCCTCGGCTTCAATCCACTTGGTGAAGTGATCAACGGCCACCAGGAGGAACTTGCGCTGTCAGGAGGCCGAGGGAAATGGTCCCAGGATATCCATAGCCCACTGGGCGAAGGGCCAGGGTGCCACCAAGGGGGTTGACTGAGACGTCGGTTGTCGCTGGATATTAGCATAGCGCTGACAGCTATCATATCTCTTAACGAGCTCGGCTGCATCCTCCTTCATGGTCAGCCAAAAGTACCCCTGTCGTAAGGCCTTGTAAGCTAGGGCTCTGCCCCCTAGGTGACTTCCGCAGATGCCTTCATGGATCTCCCGCAGGATGTAGTCTGATTCTGCTGGTCCACGCACCTGAGGACCAGGTATGAAAATGATCTTCAATAAAGCTTCCCATCCATCATCAGGAACCTCGGAGCCCTTCGCCTGAGTAGTCTGGCCTCAGCGGGGTTCTCTGGGAGAGTGCCGTCGGTCAAATATCGGACGTAGGCGTCCATCCAGGAAGGCCCTTGCTCAACCGGTAGTGCTTCATCCGCAACTTCAATGCTTGGGGCCCGGAGGTGCTCCACATATGTTCTTCCCAGCGTCCCGTCGGCCGAAGTGGCTAGACGGGATAGCGCATCGGCCCTAGCATTCTTCGCCCGGGGAATGTAGCTGACACGGAAGTAAGAGAATCGAGAGGCTTAGAATTGCACCTTGCTCAGGTAACGGGACATGGTCGGGTCTCTAGCTTTGTACTCCCCAGTGACCTACCCAGAAATAAGCTGAGAGTCCGTGAAGGCCCTTAAACGCCATGCACCTAGCTCCTCAGCCAACCTCATTCCCGCTAACAGGGCTTCATACTCCGCCTGGTTGTTGGTCGTCAGGAACTAGAATCGAAGAGCATACTCCACCACCTCCCCTTCAGGGCTCGCAAGAATGAGTCCGGCTCCACTTTTCTGAGAATTTGCTGCTCCATCTACGTGCAAATCCAGTCCTCCTTTTCTACCTCCTCAGTTGAGGGAGGGTCCACACACTCCTCCGGGCGTATCTCCTCCAAACCCTTCTCGGTCCAGGAACACTCAACCAATAAATCAGCTATCACCTGAGACTTCATGGCCGACCTTGGTCGACGGATAGGTCAAATTCACTTAGTTTGATGGCCCATTTGGCTAGCCGACCGAAGGTGTTAGGATGAGACAAGATGGTCTGAAGAGGTTGGTCCGTGAGCACCACAATGGGATGAGCCTGAAAGTAGGGTCGGAAGCGTTGGGCAGAGACCACTAGGGCAAAAATGATCTTCTCGGTTCTAGAGTATCTGGTCTCGGCATCGTGAAGTACCTTATTGGTGTAGTAGATTGGCCTCTATACTCCATCAACATCCATGCGTACGAGCACAGAACTGACAGCTTCTGGGAAGGCTACGAGGTACAGGAAGAGCTCCTCCCCATCCTTTTGCTTGGACAACAGCGGGGGAGTGGATAGAAATTGCTTCAACTCTTCGAAGGCACCCTGACACTCCTTTGTTCATTTGAAGCCATTGACTTTGCGCAGCGCCTTAAAGAAGGGCAAGCACCTTTCTATCGATCTTGATATGAAACGACTCAAAGCCGCCACCCTCCCGGTTAGGCATTGCACCTCCTTCTTATTAACTAGGGGCCTCATATCCAAGATAGCCTTGATCTTGTCAGGGTTGGCTTCAATCCCTCGCTGGATTACCATAAAGCCTAGAAACTTACCTGCCACCATCCCGAAGGCACACTTGTGGGGGTTAAGCCTCATCCGGTACCGGCGCAGGTTGTTGAAGGTCTCCTCGAGGTCGGCGACATGATCAACAGCATTGGTGCTCTTGGTTAGCATATCATCCATGTACACCTCCATGTTACGCCCAATCTGGTCCTCAAAGACCTTATTCATCAACCTTTGATAGGTGGCTCCGGTTCTTCAGCCCAAACGGCATCACCTTATAGCAGTAAATCCCTTTTCTGTAACAAAAGAGGTGGCTTCTTCATCTGCCGGGTTCATCCTAATCTAATTGTACCCCGAGAATGCATCCATGAAACTAAGGGTCTCATGCCCAGACGTGGCATCTACTAACTGGTCGATCCAGGGTAACAGGAAGCTATCTTTGGGGCATGCCTTGTTGAGGTCGATGAAGCCCATGCATATCCTCCAGCTCCCACTGCCTTGCGAACCATCACGACATTCGCCAGCCAGTCCGGGTAGTGCACCTCGCGGATATGATCGGCCGCCAGTAGCTTCCGCACCTCCTCATCCACGGCCTTTTATCGATTGAGGGCGAAACTCCTTTTCTTCTGCCGGATAGGTTGGCACTCCAACCTAATGTTAAGTTGGTGGGTAATCACATCTTCTGGAATTCCTGGCATATCGGACGCCGACCAGGCGAAGACATCTGCATTGACTCGCAGAAAGGTGAGGAGTCAGTCACGAGCCTCCTCCGAGAGTAGGGCTCCAATCCGAATTGTCTTCGTTGGGTCCTCCCCAAGGGGGAAAGTAAGCAAGCGCTCGGCTGGCTCTCCTCTTTTCTCTAGGTCCCGAGGATCCAGCGTCTCAGGTACTGGCGCGGGTGCCACCCCCTATGGACTAGGGGCCATGTTGTAGCAAAGTAAAGGCTGATTCTGCTCTCCCCGCATCTTCCCGACTCCTTCACTGGTAGGAAACCTCACGAGGAGCTTCTTAGTGGATATGACAACATCCAAAAGATTGAGCCCGGGCCTCCCAAGGATCGCGTTGTAAGCAAGGGCACACGGACCACCAAGAAGTTCATGAAAACCGTACTTTGACGTGGGGCTTTGTCAACCGTAATAGGGAGAGTGACCTCCCCCTCGACTTTCACAGAATCTCCGATGAACCCCATCAGGGGCGTGACGACGGACCGGAGCAGATCGGGTGACAGGTTCATGCGAACAAAAGCATCATAGTTCAAAACATCCATAGAGTTCCCACTATCAACTAGAATTCTCTTTACAGGATGTTTAGCGATCGTCATAGACACGACGACGTTGTCATCATTTTTGTTTACCACCTCCTCTAAGTCCTTTTTAAAGAAAGAAATTATAGAATCCAACTCCCCCTCCCCTCTCGGCCTCTTTGGCGGGCCTCCTGCCCCCAAGAAATCATTTCCACCGTCTTCTCTGTTGGGGCGTTGTTGATCATCGACGGCGGGGGTGCTGAAGGGCCAGGAACTCCCGAGTTATTCCTCTGAATGAACTTTCCCAGCTGGCCTCGTTGGATAAGGTCTTCTATAGCCTTCTTCAGCTGGCGACAGTTGTCAGTATCATGGCCGTGATCCCGGTGATAATGACAATAAAGGTTCTTGTTACGAGGATCTTCAGGTTTATTGGAGGAGGGCGCTGAAGATAAGGCTCCCCTTCAATCTCGAGCAAGATCTGCGATATCGGGGCAAGCAGTGGGGTGTAGGGTCCATCTCTTGGTGCAGGGGCTCGGGACGGTTGTCTGGCCGGCGAGGAGGCTCAGGTCTTCTGGGGCAAGCTTCGACAGGTTCTGGTCGGGCCAGTTTCTTGGAAACGCTCCCACTGGCCTCACGCTGGAGGAGTCGGCCTCGTTGGCTCGAATGTATTTCTGGGCCTAGGTCAAGAGCTCGGCGTAGGAGCCGGGTGGCTTCATGTCGAGGGAGTACACGAAGCGAGACGGGCGAAGCCCTCGCTTCAAGGCCAAAGTGGCCACTGAGTCTTCAAGATTGTAGACCTCCAAGGCCGCTTCCTTGAACCGAGCAACGTAATCCCGTAAGGACTCGCCGCTCTTTTGCTGGACGTCGAAGAGGCTATCTGCTACCCTTGGAATCTTTCGGCAGGCATCAAAATGGCCAAGAAAGCTCTTTCCAACTGGGAAGGAATCAATACTCCGTGGTGGCAGACGGGAGTACCAAGCTCGGGCGGCCTTCTTCAGGGTGGCTGGGAAGGAGATGCACATGAGCGAATCGGTGGCCTCCTAGACTTGCATGAGAACTTTATAACTTTCCAAGTGGTCCAAGGGGTCTGTCGTTCCGTCATAAGGATCTAGCTGGGGAAGGCGGAACCGGGTGATGATGGGCTCTTCCATGATGCGGCGAGACAACGGAGGTCGACTGTCGTAATCCATCTCTGGCAGGTGGGTGATCCGGTGGCTAAGTTCCTCCAATCTCTGATTATACTCGTCGAGTCGACGCTCGGCTAGACGGGCCATCCGACCATTAAAAGACCCCTCCTCCGAAGATTCAGAGGACGGAGAACGGGGACGGCGATGTCGGTGGGGGCGCTCTGCCTCCTTCCCATGCCGCCGCCTAGGAGAGACACTGGCGTGGTGGGAAGGCGACCGGTGTCTCTTAGAGGCTTCCCGGTGGTGAGGCTTGGGCGGAGCTTGATGGTGGTGATCCCCCGGCACCGGTGATCTCCTTCGGGAGGAATGCTGGCTGGGTTGCACCACGCTGGGACTGATGGATTTGGCTCCGGCTGCTGCGGGGCCGCCTGTTGGTGCTGCAGGCCCTGAACCGCCGCTGCAAGGGATTGGACTTGCGTGGCTAGGGAAGCAAATCGGTCTTCCTGGAACTGTTGCGGAGGAGATGCAAGGACATTGACCGGAGGAGCGGAAGGTCCAGCCTCCTGGGGATGCAACGATGCTGGAACGCTAGCCGGAGAGCTGAGGGGGCATCCGCGAGTGGATCGGCTCCTCGGCACTGCCTCCCAGCGCAACTGGCAGAGAATCCCTTCGTACGGGTCGTCACCATGGCTTCAAGAGCTCGAGGAGAGAGATTGCATATGCTGGTTCAATGTCTTTCTCTTTCCCCCCCTTCCTGGCGCGCCAATCTGATGATGCCAAGTCACTTTCTTCAAGCGTCAGGGAAGATGGACGTCCTTCTCTCCGGACCCTTGCAAGAAAAGTCCCCGGAGACCGGATGCTCCGGTGGGGACCCTCGACTCTCAAGTTAGTCACTTGGGATCAGATGAGAACTGCTCAGCAGAAGGGAGCTGAAACAGTTAAGGTTTTAGCTAGTAGAAAGAAAACTAGAAAACCAGAGATCAAGGATCCTCATTCACAGCGCGGGAGTGTGCTTTTATACATGTTTAAATGTTCCCATTCTATTCCCCAAGATTACTGATTTTTTAGGAGCCCAATTCAATAACGGACAAAATACGGGGCCGACGATGATAGGTCGTACTGTCATCGTACATACCAGATGCGTCATGAGTTACCTGTCAGTACGACCTCACAGATGTCCGCATCTGGGGTCGTGTCTGGTGTGTGCCACCACTGGATATGATCATGCACAGCAATGGATAGGTGGCGATCCGCATACCGTAACGAGGTATGGCCATGCACAGTGACAAGGATACAACGGATCATACGCCGTTATGAGGTATGGCCACTTTCTGCCACGGATGTGCGATGGATTATGTGGGCATGCCAGGTGGCCTAGAGCGGCCTAACCATGCGCCGGGGATTGAGATACCGTTCATGTGCCCCGAGACCGAGAGGGAGGTCTCGGGGGTTGATATATTGTTCATGTGCCTTGAGACCGAGAGGGAGGTCTCGGGGGTTGATATACTGTTCATGTGCCCCGAGACCGAGAGGGAGGTCTCGGGGGTTGATATGCTGTTCATGTGCCCCGAGACCGAAAGGGAGGTCTCGGGGGTTGATATACTATTTTTGCGCCCCGAGACCGAGAGGGAGGTCTCGGAGGTTGATATACTATTCATGCACCCCGAGACTGAGAGGAGGTCTCGGGGGTTGAGATGTGTTCATGTGCCCGAGACCGAGAGGAAGGTCTCGGGGGTTGATATGTTGTTCATGTGGCCTGAGACCGAGAGGGAGGTCTCGGGGTTTGATATATTGTTCATGTGCCCCGAGACCGATAGGGAGGTCTCGGGGGTTGATATATTGTTCATGTGCCCGAGACCGAGAGGAGGTCTCGGGGGTTGATATACTGTTCATGTGCCCCGAGACCGAGAGGGAGGTCCCGGGGGATATACTGTTCATGTGCCCCGAGACCGAGAGGAGGTCCCGGGGGTTGATATACTGTTCATGTGCCCCGAGATCGAGAGGGAGGTCCCGGGGTTGATATGCTGTTCATGCCCCGAGACTGAGAGGAGGTCCCGGGGGTTGAGATGTTGTTCATGCGCCCCGAGACCGAGAGGGAGGCGCGGGGGTTGAGATGCATTTCATGCGCCCCGAGACCGAGAGGGAGGTCTCGGGGGTTGATGTTGTTCATGCGCCCGAGACCGAGAGGAAGGTCTCGGGGGTTGATATGCTGTTCATGTGCCCCGAGACCGGGGGTTGATATACTGATGGGAGGTCTCAGGGGTTGAGATACTGTTCATGTGCCCCGAGACCGATAGGGAGGTCTCGGGGGTTGATATACTGTTCATGTGCCCCGAGACCGAGAGGGAGGTCTCGGGGGTTGATATGGCTCGTCAGCTGCCGCTATCGTTGCCGTTCATTCTAACGATGCAGGATCAGCCATATCAGTAATAACATCATTTATAATGATTCGCCTATTAAATCATAAAAAATGGGAGTCTAAAAGATTCTACTAAACCACCATAAATTAATAAAAAAATTTCAATCATGCTGAGCAATGAACACGCAAATCAAGTATATAAAAAATATGTTTCCAATGTAGATCAAATGCACCAACCCTAAATTCAAGTAATACCAATTAAAAATATTAAAAGAGAGAGAAATATATAATTAATAATAATAAGTCAAAAATCTATCATTGGTTCTCATCTTTCTCTTCCAACTCTCACATACATCCAATAAAACTAAAATATCTCTCCAAAATGCTTCATCTATCTCTTACTCTCTCATTGATAAAGGCTAATGATACCTGAAGATCAGATGAGGAGTATATATGTTTATATAGAGAAAAGTTATACAAAGATTAGAATTCATTTCTGATAGAGATTGAAAGTCAACTCTTATTCACAAACCATAAAGTTTATTGAAATCAAAATTAACATCTAATTTTTAAGATGTCATAATGACTTCCAACAATAAAGAATATGATAATGGATATTTTATTTCTTTTGAGACAGCAACTATAACATTAGGCCCTCTAGGTTTGAGTTTACAAGATACCACATCTCTCTCAAAAGAAAGAAAGAGAATAAAAAAAAAACGACAGAAGAAGTAAGACAAGATGCATGAAGAACTTAATGTGCACATTGTTGTTATAGATTTTTGTTTCGGACTTGGAAATAACGTAGCATAGCACATCAGAATTCGGATGGCATTCTTCCGTTCTTGAAAACCTGCAAAACAGCATCCTTTCATAGAAAATGAGGTGGACGATCCACGAAGGATCCTTCGATTCTCAAGTCAATGGATAATCTTCAGCTCCAATGAAGAGAGATTCTGAAGAGAAAGAGGGAAAGGAGTTCTCACTGGGTGATTGTGAGTTTTTCTCTCTTTCAAACCTTTTCTTATGGGATTTATCAAGTTATGGGGACTTGACGCCCTTCCTCTAGCTTCAATTTATTGCCGCAGATTTAAGAATAGAAGAATGCCATTTAGATCCTGGTATATGCCGCTACCTTATCTCCAAGCCGAAGAATGAAAAATGCAGCAACATATATAAAGAAAAAAAAAGTATAACTTATATATTTTAGTAAAAATATATTAAAAATAAAATTACTAAATGATATATTATATATAGAGAGAGAAACTTGAATCACTTAGGATGGGTTTGAAATAGAAAATAAGGGAGATTCTTGAATATCTTTCTTATTTTCAAAGCTATAATTATAGAGGATAACTAAAAAAAAAAATCATGGATTATCCCTAAACTTATTCCTTAGGAACCGAAGGAATAGCTACTTTTTTAAACTTATACCTTGATGATAAAACTGTTATTATAAAAAACTAATTATTTTTTTAGCTATTCTCTAAATAAACTCTACCATACACATTATCATAAGAAATAGCTATTTTTTATCAAACATTACGCGCGTACAAGCAACCTAGTGTTGGTTTATTCAAATCATGCCGGATCATTCACAATGATAAGTGACAGTCCAGGTTGGTCGGTTAAAGGAAATGAAATAAATTGGATTCATCGATCTTTTTTCTAAAACAAACGTGTTTCGTGGTGGTTCGCATCACGGCCTGGCCTCTTTAACACCTCACAATCTAGTCGGCACCGTGGGCGGGTGATGTACCGTGAAGGCCGCCCGCGGCTTACGACTCGCGTGGTGTCTTGCATTTGGGACGGTCTTGATAGACGACGAGATCACGATCCCGGAGAGGTCAACATCCATGCTTTAATATAAGGCAAATTTCAATTCCCCCTACGGCACGTAACGGGCATAGGTTTACGAATTACCCTTGGCCGCATCGCTGATTCGCTCCGGCCAAAACGTGAAATATGGCTCCATAAAAAAAAAGACACTCGCCTTGGGTTGGTCCAGCTGGTGCTATTTCGGCGTTATCTGGTGTGGGTGCATACTCGCTATTCTTATCCTGGCAGGAGGACAGCATATTCCAAAAATATTGGCGTGTAAATCTCATTTTGCTATCGTTTGATTTATAAGCATAGAATTCTGAAATGCAAATCGGAATCATTAACTCCGATTTTATTATTTATTTAAATGACATTAATATTAGATTTTTGTTTCAAAAGAAATTAAAATTATGTTTTGTAATGGATTAAAAATTACAAACCTCCTGTCATGTGAACGAGGAACGAATCCTTTGATGGATATGGGGCGTTTCTTCCTTCTGAGGACGGTTTATCTCGACGGATATCGTTTCGAAAGTACCAGGCATGCACTGGAGACCAACGCCAGCAGCAGATATTAACAGTGGGTTCAATGATTTCGAAGGGTGTTGTATCGTTTGCAGGCAAGGCATGATTGTGTAGTTCGCAGAGCTTTCTGGATGGTATATAGCATGCATTATGAAATATATACCTGCATGTGCATCAGGATAGATTACAATGAGGATACCTCGTACACGGATTAGTTTCATCTATTTAAGGATGCACATATAATAATCTCTATATTTGCTACTTTGAAAATTCTTTATTTTTTGCGCTTCATAAATATTCAAATCAGTAAACTTATTGTACCGGTATTAAATATCTTGGTTTAAATTGTTAGATCTTTAACTCGTGGTCAGTATAACTTTGATATTTAACTATTTCAAGGATCCAATTAAAGATCTTTACTCTTATTATCCATGGATAAGTGTATGGGATAGAGTTTATCCCCTGGTTATTCCTAGGGATATCTCTTGGCTATCTCATTGATCATACAAATACAAAAAGGTAAATCAATAGGATAACTTTTTTTTTACTCTTATTTGGAGGGATAACCAGCTATTCCTGTATTTTCTAGAAAATAAATTGAGGGGATATCCCATGATTAACCATGGATTATCCCTTTGATTAACTTTATTCCTTGCTATCCCTTATATTTATGGCTTTTGGGAATAAGAAGGGATATCCTCTTTTATCTCCTATTTCAAACACTACCTAAAGAATAGACCAGTAATCCCAAACATATCAAATAAAATTTTTAGAAGTTGCAACGCAATGACAATAATGGATGTACATTATTGAATTTCATTTACATATAAATATATGCCATAAAAAAGGCATTAAGTTCTGCTGGAAGCAATTATGATAGCAAATTTTATGATGCTTTCGGTATTTTGTGAATGGTGTTGTAAATAATGGGAACTCTAAAAATATATGGACATTATATAAAGAAATAGTATTGCAGTATGATGGAGATAAATGATAGAGATTGAGGCTTCTTTTTCTTAGAAAGATAAAAAAGAATGATAGTTAAACCTAATTATGATACATTTGATTCTGTTAAAAAGAATTTTCTAATAAAACTAATAATAATAGAAAATTGACCTCATTTGTCATACCATAGAATGGAATATTGTGAATGGCATGTTCAAATGTAGCATTCATATACCATCCAACGGTAGGCATCTTGGTAAAACAAATTAATCTTCTTCTTTTTTTTAATAAAATCATGAAACACAATATTGAAGTGGTCTTTCACATATCTTGTGACCTACATCATGCGCTATTAAAAACAACACCAAATTTTGGTGGGCAAGAAATTGGCCTGTGATATTAATGGCATATATATGCTTCATCTAATCTAGTGGTTCCATAATATACATCAAACTTTCAATGACTAAAGCATATTAAGTTCTCTTCATTTCATTCTTATCCTTTTGATTTTAAATGCTTTGCTTGACACTAAACTTGAAATGAAGGACAAGAGGTGCTCCAATCAACTTAGTATTTTGCATACCAAACCTCTTAAAAATCTTTTCAATATATCTTTTGATAGGGCTAGTAAATCCCAGGAGCAATAGTGATCGAACTCGAGCCGGCCTCGACCCGTCGGCATCGGCCTCAGCACCAGATACGGCCTCCGCATCTAGCATCGGCACTGATCTCAGCGTCGGTCCTGACATCGGCACCAACTCCATAGTCGGTCTCTTCATCGATGCCAGAGTCGATCCCTTCACCGATGCTAGAGTCAATCTTAGCAACCACCCAAGCATTGCCCTAGCTGTCACACTATAGGGCCCACATGTCTGACTTCATCACTCGCCACTGTCCGCACAGAACAACAAACATGCGATGTGGAGGACACATCTGGCGAGTATCATAATGGCCACCCATGTTATGCAAGCCTGCAACAACCTGCAGCAGCTGTCCAAATCAAGCAACACCCATCAACTCTACTACAAACTTTCACTCCTGATAGGACTTGGCCTACCAACCAGCTACAGCCACATACACTGAACGGAATATGACCTGTCAACCCTGACAAGTCAGTGAGTCACAAGGAGGCAAGCCCCACTGTTGCTTCCCCTATCATAAATGCTTTAACAAATGGTTATACCTTAAGTCTCATAGACATCAATAAAATGGATAAAAGGGATCCTCGACAAGGTAAGCCAAGCTAAGCCCAAGTAAGGCACTCAAGCCCTTACATGCTCACAAAGAGAGCACTTCTCTAAGCCTTTCTTTCTTTCTCGAGCTTTCTTAAGTTCACGATTGTTGCCCAGAGCATTAACTTGAGCGTCGAAGGATTCCCGTCGGAATCTTCATTCTCTGGGACTTTTTGTAGGCTCTCGAACGAAAAAGCTTGTTGAAAGATCCTAGGCTCGCTAGAGAAGGCGACCGAACACTCGTGAATATTTATGGAGGATAATTTGGCGACATCTTTCTTTCGATATGCCTTTCATTCTTTCTTTTGATAGCCAGAGCTTATAGTCTCAGGAGATTTTCATGCCTAGTTATTTGTTGGTTTAGCCCTAGGTCCTTCACAGCAAAATATTTACTCATGATCTAAGATGATTCTCATAGTGATGATATATTATTAAGCATCAATCTTTTTGTATCACTATCATGATGTTTACTTCAAGCCATATAAGTTCTTCAATTTATGGATCATGTCTTTTTTTTTTTTTTTTTTGACTTCAAAACCTTCTAACTAGAACACTTCAAAATCTTTTTCCACCCAAGTTACTATTTTTCTCCTAACAAATAGAAAACTTTAGTTTTTTCCTTCTCCTTCTTTTGTTTTCTTCCCTGTTAATCCTATTAGATTGACCGAGAAAGAGAGTGATAATATTGATGGTACTTGGGTTAACCTAATCATTCTTTTTCCAAACTTAAATATGAACTTATTTGGTAGTGTATGAGTCTATCATATTGTGTTGAAAATTTTTTATGTATAGCTATCGTTAATTATTAATAATTTTAATTTTACAAAACTAATCGAATAAATTTGATCTAATGATACAAGCGAGATAAGCTCAACGTTAATATATTTATGATCCATATGATTTGAGCTTGAGCGCATCTCTATTGGATGATATGAATGATAGCTTGTGTAGGCCAAAGTGCAATACAAATACATGTTAAAAGAATCTATTATTATTTTATTATAAATAGGTTAAATTTTATCTTCTCTTCTCATATATGTGAATATTTTTTTTTCATCAAAAACATCATCTGAAGAGAAATGAAAAAAGAAAATTTTAATTACATAAGTGTAGTTTTTGCATGTATTATGGTGCAAATAAGTATGATAATAAAAATTTATTTTATTTTTATTTTGTATTCTAAAATTTTATATGTGTGATCATATAAAATTTTATAAGAAGAAGGACATTTTACAAGACGCGTGTTTTTTTTTTTTTTCAATTTTTAAATTTAGGGTGCCGTGACCAAGCTTTCAAGGGCCACCGCCCACCAGTTATATTGTGATGTAAGCGCACACAAAATCAATGCTCAGTTTCAGTGCTAGCTAGTCAACCATCATGAGCCAGCTCAAATAGCATCAAAAGAAGCAACCGCGCGCACCAGAGCACACATCCACCGCTAGTGTTTCACTCGAACTTGACGCCAATACCAGTTTGGATTCCTCTAGGAATCATCCGCGTTGCATCGATCATCCACATCACATTCCAGTTCCAACAAGAAACCTCTCCTGAGTGGGGGAGCTGCGTCGGCCGTCCGACGACAGCTTCCTTCTCGAGAAGATTTTTTTTTTTTCTGTCTTTTTTGCAGTCACAGGGTCGGTCACATCGATTTGAATTCAATTTAATAATTTATAAATTAAAATATTAATATTTAAAAATTAAATCGAATAATAAATCGATTTAACATTTGGATCATGGATCAATCGATTCGATCGAATAAATTACTTTAATCAAACCAAATAATACTATAATTAAATTTTAATTTAATAATAAAAAATAATAAAATATATATATAATTTAAATGAAAAATAAAAAAAATTAAAAATCAAATTGGATCGATTGAAATAGATCGATTCAATAAATATTTTTAATTTTTATCAAATTATATAAAAATTAACTTTAATAATAAAATTGAACATTGCAAAATACGTGAACACAAAATTCTAAGTTTGGTTTTTGGGGTCCTACGTCCACACATAAAGTTGGGTCCAGTAACTCCTATCTCCCCTCTGAATCGTCGATGCACTTTTCGAACAAACGACGGGGAACGCTGCTCCTCTTTCAACTGCCAGCTAGTGGAGAATAAGCACGGCGTCATACCTTGAAAGCTCCGGCTAGCGGTATGCAGAGCTGCTTCCCATCCAGACAAAAATAAAGAAATAAATAAATTATTTAAAGTATGATATTTTTATTTTATAATTTATTATATTTATAGTATAACCGTTAGATTTTCTTAAAACGCATCTGAAGATGTTGACGCGACAATGAAATAAATTCATACTGATGATGCTTGACATGAAGATTAGTCCCTGACATGGCACATAACGGCAACCATGTCATTCTTAGATAATCTTTGAATTTAGAGCAATTATTGATAGCAGCACTCATCACTCATCAAAGAATGAAGCGCATGGTCAAATCCTGGGACCCAAGCTATAATGATTCGGGCCTACAGCATTCACGAACATGTTTCGTTATAATAAAGCAAAATGGATCAGATCCATACCAATTTGAACCATCATAATCTAAAAAGGATCCAATTGGTACTCGTTCATCTTTCTTAACCGATTATAAATCATGCAACCAACTTCTAATTTTTCAATGTAAGACTATTGAGAGGGGCATCATAATCTATCTTCACCTCTTGAACCTATGGGGCCACAGAACAAAGTGCTACATTGACGGAAGCCATCTCTTGAATTTATGGAGGTTACCTATAGAATTCTGCATGTCTCGTGATTATGATCATGTGCCCCTTGCGATGAGGACGTCGCCACGGTAGATTATGATGCCCCTCCCAATAGTCCCATATCAGAAAATTAGAAATTGGTTGTATGGTTTATAACCGATTAAAGAAGATGGGACAAATACCATTGCCATTTTTTGGTGTGCCAATGTACTATATAAGTTCACCAAACGTCCAATGGATCTGCCCTTGAAATATGGATGATTATGATTAAATTTGTAAATTGTAATCAAACAAACTAATTGTCGAGTTTAGATTAGATGCTCCTTCAGCAAAGTTTATTCGAGGGATTACGTTTTGTAACATCTCTCGCCTCATTGGCGAGAAGAAGCGTCATAATTTTAGATTGTAATTAAACGAAAAGCCTATTCCACCGTACTTATCGAAAAGGCCAGAAAAAGCGAGATGCCCGTGAGTGATTACAACATTGAAGCTGGAGTCGCTGTCGTGGGTGCAGCAGAGCGCCGGACAAAACATCTGACACGTTTCAGAGAGCCCCGCTGACAATAGTTTTGCAAGCACCAGTTAGCCCACCAGGCCGCTTGTCAGCGAATGAGCCAGGCGGTTAAATGGTCAAGGGAAGTTACACCAAGCTCTAACCGGGGTTTTCCTTGCTTGATAGGACTAGCTAAGAAAGAAGCCAATTCTATTGGTTTTTCCACCACGAGGATTGACTTTTGATTTCTTCACGTTTTCATGGCATTCAAAGAAACTATATATGCTGTGCCTTCATTGCTTCAAAACATGTTATATATATATATATATATATATATATATATATATATATTTGATGAGCCAGTTAATTTCATAAAGATTAAAAAAAAATTTCAACATCTCAAGACCGTCGGCCCCAAAGGCCGACACCCGAAGTCCGACGGTCCCAAAGGCCGACACCCGACGGCCCCAAAGGCCGACATCTCCAAGACCGTCGGTCCCAAAGGTCGACACCCGACGGCCCAAAGGCCGACATCTCCAAGACCGACGGCCCCAAAGACCGACACCCGACGGCCCCAA
Organism: Calamus simplicifolius; assembly: GCA_900491605.1. NCBI lineage: Eukaryota > Viridiplantae > Streptophyta > Magnoliopsida > Arecales > Arecaceae > Calamus > Calamus simplicifolius. The sequence continues at coordinate 116,749 of UESW01003999.1, read as the reverse complement.
TGGCCGACATCTCAAGACCGGCGCCTGCAAGGCCGGCACCTCGAAGCCCGACGGCCCTAGGGCCGACACCCGACGCCCCAAAGGCCGACATCTCAAAGACCGACGGCCCCAAAGGCCGACACCCGTCGGCCCAAAGGCCAACACCCGACGGCCCCAATGGCCGACATCTCCAAGACCGGCCTGCAAGGCCGGCACCTCGAAGCCCAACGGCCCCAAAGGCCGACACCCGACGGCCCCAAAGGCCGATATCTCCAAGACCGTCGGCCCCAAAGGCCGACACCGACGGCCCCAAAGGCCGACACCACCAAGACCGGCATCTTCAAGGTCGGCATCTCCAAGATAGGCGACCCCGGCATGTCCAAGCGAGTCGGCTCAGGCATGTCTAAGCGAGTCGGCCCCGGCATCTCCAAGATAGGCGATCCCGACATCTCCAAGCGAGTCGGCCCAAGCATGTCTAAGCGAGTCGGCCCGGCATCTCCAAGATAGGCGACCCCGGCATGTCCAAGCGAGTCGGCCCAAGCATGTCTAAGAGAGTCGGCCCCGGCATCTCCAAGACAGGCGAACCCGGCATGTCCAAGCGAGTCGACCCCGGCATGTCCAAGCTAGGCGGCCCCGGCATGTCCAAGCGAGTCGACCCGACATCTTCCCAGCTGGCCCCGGCACCTCTCAGCCGGCCCCGGCGCTTCCATCCCAGTCGGCCCCCTACGTCTCTAAGCAAGTCGATCCCGTCATCTTCCCAGCCAGCCCCGACACTCTCAGCCGGCCCCGATGCTTCCATCCCAGTCGGCCCCCTACATCTCCAAGACAGGCGACCCCGGCATGTCCAAGCGAGTCGGCCCCGGCATGTCCAAGCTAGGCGCCCCGGCATGTCCAAGTGAGTCGGCCCAGGATGTCCAAGCGAGTCGACCCCGGCATCTTCCCAGCCGGCCCCGGCACCTCTCAGCCGGCCCCGGTGCTTCCATCCCAGTCGGCCCCCTACGTCTCCAAGCGAGTCGACCCCGGCATCTTCCCAGCCGGCCCCGGCACCTCTCAGCCGGCCCCGGCGCTTCCATCCCAGTCGGCCCCCTACGTCTCCAAGCAAGTCGACCCCGGCATCTTCCTAGCCGGCCCCGGCACCTCTCAGCCGGCCCCGGCGCTTCCATCCCAAGCGGCCACGGCGTCTCCAGTTCCGCCGAGTCAGCCAAGGCCATCCTAGGACGGCCCGACTCGGCCCCGGCATCTCCAGTTCCGCCGAGTCGGCCAAGGCCCTCCTAGGCCGGCCCGACTCGGCCCGGCATCTCCAGTTCCGCCGAGTCGGCCAAGGCCATCCCAGGCCGGCCCGACTCGGCCCCGGCGTCTCCAGTTCCACCGAGTCGGCCAAGGCCATCCTAGGCCGGCCCGACTCGGCCCCGGCATCTCCAGTTCCCGCCAGATCAGCCCCAGCGGTTCAAGAATCCACTTCTCTGACGCGCGCTGCCCGACAGCACCCAACGCGCGCCGCCCGACAGCGCCAGATCCGACAATCCAACGGCGCCGCCGGTTGATGGGACGCAGCCCACTAACCAGTCCAGATTCACGCAAGGGCTCAGCGGATCTTCTGACTCATGCCATCCCACGTGATCGTGCCAGCGTCATCCCCTATAAAAGGGTAAACCACGTCGAGAACCAGGTAACAGACATTTTACGCACTTGATGCCCTAATTCTCAAAGGAACTACCTGATCCTTCTGAGACCTCTCCCTCCTCAAGAGCTCTCTCGAGCTCCTTCTCTACTGTGGCCTCTGTCACTAACTTGGGCATCGGAGGGTCCCACCGGAGAACCCTCTCTGGTCTTGGGACTTCTTTGCAGGCAACCCGGTGAAGAAGAAGAGCCTCCGTTCCCGACGTCCAGGAGGTGTGATCGAGCGTCATCAGATTGGCGCGCCAAGAAGGGGGGTGCATAAGAAAAAGTAGCGAACGTCTTCCCTGAGCTACATCTTCCATCCCCTCTCTTCTCATAGAAGCCATGGTGATGACACAAGCTCAGGACGCCTCTGTCAGCTGTCCGGCAGGCTCCCCCCAACTAGACAGCAGGAGGCCAATCCCCCTGCTACCAACCCTCCGGTTGCCGGCCCGCCACCGGATGCTGCCCTCCAAACAGCGGAGCAGCTGGCAACCCTCTCCCAGTAAGTTCAGAATCTCGCTGCCATGATCCACGGACTCCAGCAGCAGCAGTCCGTGGCTACCCAGCACCAGACTGCTCCCCCCGCCAGCCAGTAGTCGGCGAGGGGAGGTTCTCCTCGGCGAGCCACCGGCCGACGTCAGGTTTTCCCAAGGAAGCCTCGACGCGAGCCCTCCAAGCGGCCGCGGTCCCCTGACCACGGCCCAACGAGTTTCCTCCCAAGCCACATCACGAGGAACCCAGGCGGAAGTCTCGGCTTCCGTCTCCATCTCCTTCTGCCTCCTCTTCTTCTTCTTCCTCCGAGCCATCTCGGAGGGCCCTGATGATCAACCGCCAGGCGGAGGAATGCCTGGAGGAGTACAACCGGCGCCTCAATGAGCTTTCCAAGAGGATCAACCATCAGCCGTAGGAAGAGTTCGACACTCGTCCTCCCTACACTCGCCGCATCCTGGAGGAACCGGTTCCCTCCAGGTTCCGCTTCCCCCAGGTGGACCCGTACGACGGTACGACCGACCCCCTCGACCACCTCGAGAGCTACAAGGCCATGATGCAAGTCCAGGGCACCTCAGATGCCCTTCTCTACAAGGCCTTCCCTGCAACTCTGCGGAAGGCCGCCGTGCATGGCACTCACGCCTGCCCCCCACAGTATAGACTCCTTCCGGCAACTGAAGAGGGCATTTTTGGCCCACTTTGACGCCTGCCGCTGGATCCCAAGGGTGGCAGACAGCCTCTTCTCCGTCCGCCAGAAGGAAGGAGAGTCACTGCGGGACTTCGTGTCCTGATTCAAAACCGCCGCCCTCGAGGTCTACCATCTCGATGATGCGGTGGCCACCCTGGCGCTGAAGCGGGGACTCCTTCCATCCCGCTTCACCTTCTCCTTGGACAAGAAGCCCCCGAGCTCTTACTCCGACCTCCTCCTCCGGGCCCAGAAGTACATCCGGGCAGATGAAGCCGGCCTCACTCGCCGGGAGTCTTCGAAGGGCTCCAGCCACAAATCCGCTCGCCCTGAGCCGAGCGGACCTCCTCGACATCGCCGATCCGACCCACCTCATCGGTCCGACAATAGGCGCCGAAACCCTGTCCCCAACGAGGGTAAGCTCACTCCTCTCCTTGCCCCTCGATCCCACATCCTGATGGAGATCGAGGGCGAGCCCTACCTTCAACGTCCTCCCCCGATGAAGAAGGGTGTATTCCGCGATAGAAGCCGCTACTGTCGATTCCACCGGGATTACGGCCACGACACCGACAGCTGCTACAGCTTGAAACGGGCCATCGAGGAGCTCATCCAACGGGGCTACCTCGGTAAGTACGTCCAGAAGACACCACAGCCGCTGCCGGCCATCATGGGGCCTCCACCAGCTCAAGCCGTCGTCGACCACGGCCCCAACGAGTTTCCTCCCAAGCCACATCACGAGGAACCCAGGCGGAAGTCTCGGCTTCCGTCTCCATCTCCTTCTGCCTCCTCTTCTTCTTCTTCCTCCGAGCCATCTTGGAGGGCCCTGACGATCAACCGCCAGGCGGAGGAACGCCTGGAGGAGTACAACCGGCGCCTCAATGAGCTTGCCAAGAGGATCAACCATCAGCCGGAGGAAGAGTTCGACACTCGTCCTCCCTACACTCGCCGCATCCTGGAGGAACCGGTTCCCTCCAGGTTCCGCTTCCCCCAGGTGGACCCGTACGACGGTACGACCGACCCCCTTGACCACCTCGAGAGCTACAAGGCCATGATGCAAGTCCAGGGCACCTCAGATGCCCTTCTCTACAAGGCCTTCCCTGCAACTCTGCGGAAGGCCGCCCGTGCATGGCACTCACGCCTGCCCCCCCACAGTATAGACTCCTTCCGGCAACTGGAGAAGGCATTTTTGGCCCACTTTGATGCCTGCCGCTGGATCCCAAGGGTGGCAGACAGCCTCTTCTCCGTCCGCCAGAAGGAAGGAGAGTCACTGCGGGACTTCGTGTCCTGATTCAAAACCGCCGCCCTCGAGGTCTACCATCTCGATGATGCGGTGGCCACCCTGGCGCTGAAGCGGGGACTCCTTCCATCCCGCTTCACCTTCTCCTTGGACAAGAAGCCCCCGAGCTCTTACTCCGACCTCCTCCTCCGGGCCCAGAAGTACATCCGGGCAGATGAAGCCGACCTCACTCGCCGGGAGTCTTCGAAGGGCTCCAGCCACAAATCCGCTCGCCCTGAGCCGAGCGGACCTCCTCGACATCGCCGATCCGACCCACCTCATCGGTCCGACAATAGGCGCCGAAGCCCTATCCCCGACGAGGGTAAGCTCACTCCTCTCCTTGCCCCTCGATCCCACATCCTGATGGAGATCGAGGGCGAGCCCTACCTTCAAAGTCCTCCCCCCATGAAGAAGGGTGTATTTCGCGACAGAAGCCGCTACTGTCGATTCCACCGGGACTACGGCCACGACACCGACAGCTGCTACAGCTTGAAACGGGCCATCGAGGAGCTCATCCAATGGGGCTACCTCGGTAAGTACGTCCAGAAGACACCACAGCCGCTGCCGGCCATCATGGGGCCTCCACCAGCTCAAGCCGCCGTCGACAACACTCCCACGGAGCGGACTGTCGGGATGGTGTCCTGGGGGTCAGCCTCTGCGTCCAAGCGGCCGAGGGGGGAGGATACTCCAAATAATGTAATGCCCCGGGGGGAGACTGCTGTAATGGAAAATGTAAACAATGAAGGCGTAGTCGTCGCTATGACGATCGCCAAACACCCTGTAAAAAGGATATTAGTTGATAGTGGCAGCTCAGCTGACATCCTTACTTATGATGCCTTTGTTCGGATGGGTTTATCTGTTGACTCCTTTCAGCCCGTGGTGACCCCGCTAGTCGGATTCACTGGAGATTCTGTGAGGGTCGAGGGCGAAATATCCTTGCCTGTGACGGCTGGAACCCCACCATGCCAAAGCATAGTGATCATGAAATTTCTGGTCGTGAGGGTTCCTTTGGCATACAACGCCATTCTTGGGCGTCCCGGCCTGAATCTTTTGGACGCGGTTATCTCCACACAATGCCTATTAGTGCAGTTCCCCACCAGCGAGGGAGTTGGAGAGATGCACGGGGAGATAAGCCCGGTCTTACCTTGCTATCATGCGGCGTCAAGCCCTTTGGAGGCCGACACGGCCCTGGAGGCATCTGACCCTAGAGATTCCGCCAAAGGAGGGAGCCTGCCGAGCACCTCCTGACTTTCCCTCTCAAAGATGACCCAACAAGGACCGTCCGTGTTGGCAGACTCCTTCCCCTGGAAGACCGGGAGCGCCTCTTAGCTTTCCTGCGGGCTAACTCAGACGTCTTTGCCTGGTCAACGTCTGACATGCCCGACATCCCTCCGGAGGTCATCACCCACAAGCTTAACATCGACCCACGCCACCGTCCAATCCGTCAAAAGAAGAGGAGCTTTGCCCCTGACCGATAAAGGGCGATTGATGAAGAAGTCAATAAGCTGATCAGCGTCGGCCACATCCGGGAGGCGCACTACCCAAGCTGGCTGGCCAACATAGTCATGGTGCGCAAGGCAAATGGGAGCTGGAGGATATGTATAGACTTCATCGACCTCAACAAGGCGTGCCCAAAAGATAGCTTTCCCTTGCCAAGAATTGACCAGTTGGTCGATTCCACCTATGGTCACGAGCTTCTCAGCTTCATGGACGCCGTCTCCGGATATAATCAGATAAGGATGGACCCCGGCGACGAGGAGCACACCTCCTTCGTGACAGAGAAAGGCATTTACTGTTACAAGGTGATGCCTTTCGGCCTCAAGAATGCGGGAGCGACCTATCAACGGCTGATGAACAAGGTGTTCCAGGACAAGCTCGGCTGGAACATGGAAGTCTACGTGGACGACATGCTGACGAAGAGCACCCGTGACGCCGACCATATCTCCGACCTGGAAGAAACTTTTAACAACCTTCATCGCTTCCAAGTCAAGCTGAACCCTAAGAAGTGCGCTTTTGGGGTCACGACAGGTAAATTTCTGGGCTTTATGGTGACCCAGCGCGGAATCGAGGTGAACCCAGAGAAGATCAGTGCCATACTTGACATGAGGCCACCATCCAACAAGAAGGAAGTGCAACGGCTAACGGGAAGGATAGCAGCTCTGAGTCGTTTCCTCTCCAGATCGGCAGAGAGGTGCTTGCCTTTCTTCAAGGCTCTGCGGAAGGTGAATGGTTTTGCGTGGACGGACGACTGCCAGGAAGCTTTCGACGGCTTAAAGGCATTCCTGTCCTCCCCACCGCTCCTCTCCAAGCCGAGAGACGGAGAGAGTCTTTTCCTTTACTTAGCCGCCTCCTCAGAAGCCGTCAGCTCAGTCCTGGTGCGCCTTGACGCTGACGGAACCCAAAGGCCAGTCTACTACGTGAGCAAGGTCTTGCACGACGCCGAGGTCAGGTATTCCAAAACAGAGAAAGTCATTTTCGCCTTGATAGTTTCTGCCCGGCGTCTTCGCCTGTATTTCCAAGCCCATCCTATCGTGGTGCTTACGGACCAACCTCTCCAAGCCATCCTGGCCCGTCCGGATACTTCGGGTCGACTCACCAAATGGGCCATCAAGCTGGGGGAATTCGACATCTCTTTCCAAGCACGACTGGCCTTGAAGTCCCAAGTCCTGGCCGACTTCCTGGTCGAGTGCACTTGGGCGGAAGAAGATCTCAAGGAGGTCCCTAGGGAGCAGCCCAGGCCCGAGCCGAGCGATGATGGAGAGACCTGGATCCTCCATGTGGACGGCGCATCGAATTCTCAAGGGAGTGGAGCCGGCCTCATTCTTGCCGGGCCGGGAGGAGAAAGAACCGAGTGCGCCCTGAGATTTCTTTTTGAAGCCATCAACAACCAAGCGGAGTATGAAGCCCTACTGGCCGGGTTAAGATTAGCCCAGGAGGTTGGAGCAAAGCACCTCAGAGCCTACACGGACTCGCAACTCATCTCTGGGCAGATCAACGGAGAGTATGAGGCGCGCGACCCCGTTATGGCGCAATATCTGACAAAGGTTCAACTCGTGACCTCCTCACTGCCCTACTTCAGCATCAGTTACATCCCCCGAAGTGAAAATGCAAAGGCCAACGTCCTCTCTCGACTGGCTACCTCCGCCGACGGCTTGACAAGGGATGCCTACATCGAATATCTAGAAAGGCCCAGTATAGAGGGCGGGGAGGAAGTCCTCCCGCTCACCCCGGAACCTACATGGATGGACGCCTATGTCCGCTACCTCACCGACGACACCCTCCCTGACGACCGCAACGAAGCCAGATTGCTCAAGTGGAGGGCCTCCAAGTTCATCCTCCTCGACGGGCGCCTATACAGAAGGTCATTCTCCTATCCGTTGCTTAAGTGCGTAGGCCCCGCCGATGCCGACTACATCCTCAGAGAAATCCACGAGGGCATTTGTGGGAACCATCTGGGGGGCAGATCCTTAGCCCAGAAGGCTCTCCGTCAGGGGTACTTCTGGCTCACTATGAAGGAGGATGCGGCCAAGCTAGTTCAAAGGTGTGACGGCTGCCAGCGCCACGCGCACATCCAACGTCAGCCGCCTGCCCCGCTGAGCCCACTCTCGGCTCCATGGCCCTCCGCCTAGTGGGGAATGGACATCCTTGGACCGTTCCCCCCAGCTTCAGGGCAGCGGAGATTCTTGTTGGTCGCCATCGACTACTTTACCAAGTGGGTCGAGGTCGAGGCGCTAGCCAAAATCACTGAGAGCAAAGTTAAGGCTTTCTTCTGGAAGTCGATCATATGCCGCTTTGGCTTGCCTCACACCCTCGTCATGGACAACGGCCGCCAATTCAAAAACGAGGCGTTCAAGGCATTCTGTGAGGAGCTAGGCATTCACCACCGATTCATCTCTGTCGGCCACCCCCAGACCAACGGGGAGGCTGAGGTCATGAACCGCACCATCCTTAGAGGGCTCAGGACTCGCCTAGACGGTTCCAAGGGACACTGGGTAGAAGAGCTCCCCAGCGTGATATGGGCTACCACACAATGCCCAGAGCCCCGACGGGCGAAACTCCTTTCAGCCTCTCCTTCGGATCCGAGGCCGTCATCCCCGTCGAGATCGGATTGCCCAGTCCACGTGTGGAGTCCTTCAGTGGGGAGGGCAACTCCGTACTGATCCGGGCCAACCTAGACTTCATCGACGAGGCGCATGACAGAGCGAGACTGCGCATGGCGACCTTTCGCCAGCGAGCGGCCAAGTACTATAACGCCCGGGTTCGTCCCAAGGTTTTTCGCCGCGGAGACTTGGTGCTACGAAAGGCCGAGGTATCAAAGCCTACCGAGGGGGCAAGCTATCCCCCAACTGGGAAGGTCCCTAGCGTGTCGCCGAGGCGTTCCACCGGGGGGCATACAAACTAGAAGAGCTTGACGGGAAGCCCATTCCACGTACCTGGAATGCGGACAACCTCCGCCGATATTATCAATAATGTACTCCCAGAAGCATAAGTAATAAAAAAGGTCCTTTCTGGTGACACAGTTTGTCCTCCCTTGTGCTAAGTCTCTCAAAAAGAGCTCACTGGCATCGCGGCCCACGGGACACCACTCGGCCCCGGCACGGCGGTGCCCCCGAGTTGGTTAAGTCCCTAAAGGCTCTGTACCCGGTGAGTCACCACTTGGGTGGTACACAAACCCCCAGGCTGGTTCAAAAGGAGCTCACTGGCATCGCGGCCTACGGGACACCACTCGGCCCCAGCACGACGGTGCCCCCGAGTTGGTTAAGTCCCTAAAGGTTCCGTACCCGGCTGAGTCGCCACTTGGGCGGTACGCAAACCCCCAGGCTGGTTCAAAAGGAGCTCACTGGCATCGCGGCCCATGGGACACCACTCGGCCCCGGCACGGCGGTGCCCCCGAGTTGGTTAAGTCCCTAAAGGCTCCGTACCCGGCTGAGTCACCACTTGGGCGGCACACAAACCCCCAGGCTGGTTCAAAAGGAGCTCACTGGCATCGTGGCCCACGGGACACCACTCGGCCCCGGCACGGCGGTGCCCCCGAGTTGGTTAAGTCCCTAAAGCTCCGTACCCGGCTGAGTCGCCACCTGGGCGGCACACAAACCCCCAGGCTGGTTCAAAAGGAGCTCACTGGCATCGCGGCCCACGGGACACCACTCGGCCCCGGCACGGCGGTACCCCCGAGTTGGTTAAGTCCCTAAAGGCTCCGTACCTGGCTGAGTCGCCACTTGCGCGGAACACAAACCCCCAGGTTGGTTCAAAAGGAGCTCACTGGCATCGCGGCCCACGGGACACCACTCGGCCCCGGCACGGCGGTGCCCCCGAGTTGGTTAAGTCCCTAAAGGCTCCGTACTCGGCTGAGTCGCCACCTGGGCGACACACAAACCCCCAGGCTGGTTTAAAAGGAGCTCACTGGCATCGTGGCCCATGGGACACTGCTCGGCCCGGCACGGCGGTGCCCCCGAGTTGGTTAAGTCCCTAAAGGCTCCGTACCCAGCTGAGTCGCCCCTCGCAGCGGTTCCCACACCCCCGAGGAGGTTCAAAAGGAACCTGACGACTCTCAGCTCTCAGGTCACCCTCCGGGGTTCAAAAGACTCCCAGACTCCGCATTGAGAGAGCATTACTAGCCTCCCTCAGCTAGCCAAAGAAGGCGCACATACATCCATCCGAGGCAGCATAAGATGAAAGAGCAGATGCCAAAGTAAAAGTTCTACACTCCTTTCGCTTAGCTGGTGCAGAGAACGCAAGCTCAAGGAGTGTGGGGGGCATTTGATGGAGCCAGTTGATCCCATAAAGATTAAAAATTTTTTTTGACATCTCCAAGACCGTTGGCCCCAAAGGCCGACACCCGACGGCCCCAAAGGCCGACACCCGAAGCCCGATGGCCCCAAAGGCCGACACCCGACGGCCCCAAAGGCCGACAAGCCCGACGGCCCCAAAGGCCGACACCCGACGGCCCCAAAGGCCGACATCTCCAAGACCGTCGGCCTCAAAGGCCGACACCCGTCGGCCCCAAAGGGCCGACACCCGACGGCCCCAAAGGCCGACATCTCCAAGACCGACGGTCCCAATGGCCGACACCCGACGGCCCCAAAGGCCGATACCCGACGGCCCCAATGGCCGACATCTCCAAGACCGGCGCCTGCAAGGCCGGCACCTCGAAGCCCGATGGCCCTGAGGGCCGACACCCGACGGCCCCAAAAGCCGACATCTCCAAGACCGACGGCCCCAAAGGCCGACACCCGACGGCTCCAATGGCTGACATCTCCAAGATCGGCGCCTGCAAGGCCGGCACCTCGAAGCCCGACGGCCCCAAAGGCCAACACCCGACGGCCCCAAAGGCCGACATCTCCAAGACCGTCGGCCCCAAAGGCCGACACCACCAAGACCGACACCTTCAAGGTCGGCATCTCCAAGACAGGCGACCCCGGCATGTCAAGCGAGTCGGCCCAGGCATGTCTAAGCGAGTCGGCCTCGGCATTTCCAAGACAGGCGACCCCGGCATGTCCAAGCGAGTCGGCCCCGGCATGTCCAAGCTAGGCGGCCCCGGCATGTCCAAGCGAGTCAGCCCAGGCATGTCCAAGCGAGTCGACCCCGGCATCTTCCCAGCCAGCCCCGGCACCTCTCAGCCGGCCCCGGCGCTTCCATCCCAGTCGGCCCCCTACGTCTCCAAGCGAGTCGACCCCGGCATCTTCCCAGCCGGCCCGGGCACCTCTCAGCCGGCCCCGGCGCTTCCATCCCAGTTGGCCCCCTACATCTCCAAGATAGGCGACCCCGGCATGTCCAAGCGAGTCGGCCCCGGCATGTCCAAGCGAGTCAAGCGAGTCCAGGCATGTCCAAGCGAGTCGACCCCAGCATCTTTCTAGCCGGCCCCGGCGCTTCCATCCCAGTCGGCCCCCTACGTCTCCAAGCGAGTCGACCCCGGCATCTTCCCAGCCGGCCCCAGCACCTCTCAGCCGGCCCCGGCGCTTCCATCCCAGTAGGCCCCCTATGTCTCCAAGCAAGTCGACCTGGCACCTTCCCAGCTGGCCCCAGCACCTCTCAGCCGGCCCGGCGCTTCCATCCCAGGCGGCCCCGCATCTCCAGTTCGCCGAGTCGGCCAAGGCCATCTAGGCCGGCCTAACTCGGCCCCGGCATCTCCAGTTCCGCCGAGTCGGCCAAGACCATCCTAGGCCGGCCCAACTCGGCCCCGGCATCTCCAGTTCCGCCGAGTCGGCCAAGGCTATCCTAGGACGGCCCGACTCGGCCCTGGCATCTCTAGTTCCGTCGAGTCGGCCAAGACCATCCTAGGCCGGCCCGACTCGGCCCCAGCATCTCCAGTTCCGTCGAGTCGGCCAAGGCCGGCCCGACTCGGCCCCAGCATCTCCAGTTCCGCCGAGTCGGCCAAGGCCATCCCAGGCCGGCCCGACTTGGCCCCGGCATCTCCAGTTCCACCGAGTCGGCCAAGGCCATCCTAGGCCGCCCGACTCAGCCCCGGCATCTCCAGTTCCCGTCAGATCAGCCCCAGCGGTTCAAGAATTCTCTTCTATGATGCGCGCGCCCGACAGCGCCCGACGTGCGCCGCACGACAGCGCCGATGCGCGCCGCCCGACAGCACCGACGTGCGCCGCCCGACAGCGCCAGATCCGACAATCCAACGGCCTCATCGACTGATGGGATGCAGCCCACTAACCAGTCCAGATTCACGCAAGGGCTCAGCGGATCTTCCGACTCATGCCATCCCACGTGATCGAGCCAGCGTCATCCCCTATAAAAGGGTAAACCACGTCGAGAACCAGGTAACAGACATTTTACGCACTTGATGCCCTAATTCTCAAAGGAACTACCTGATCCTTCTGAGACCTCTCCCTCCTCAAGAGCTCTCTCAAGCTCCTTCTCTACTGTGACCTCTGTCACTAACTTGGGCGTCGGAGGGTCCCATCGAAGAACCCTCTCCGGTCTTGGGACTTCTTTGCAGGCAACCCGGTGAAGAAGAAGAGCCTCCGTTCCCGATGTCCAGGAGGGGTGATTGAGAATCATCATTTCCTATTAAATTTTTGTGAAGAAAGGCAGGCCAGATGAATGATGGAAGGTTGGGTGAGAAACAGATATTATGTAAAATACGAGAGACCAACCTAATGTAAGACTTGTTTGATTTAAAGGAAGATAAGAAAAAAAAATTATTCATTTATTATCTCATATTTAATTGAAAAAGTAAAAAACAAATTATTTGTAAAGGTCATATAATTTTTTCATTTTTTTGTTGAAAATAAATGTTATGGAGAAGTAGTATTTATCTTTTTTATCCTTATTTTTTCATCTTAAAAAAATTATTTATAAATTTTTTTTTTCTAAAACAATATTAAATGAGCCATTATGTAGCAAGTAGTTAAAATTATAAAAGAGAAATAGTAAGGTTGATCACTAAGATATTTTAAGAGACAGCTTTTGAGTCAGCCAAGCGTAAAAAATAATAAAAGGTTTATGATATATTTTAAACATGACAAGAGCAAAAATAGACAATTCTAAACACAAAAAGTTAAAAGTTTGAAAGCAACCATTCCAGCGTAAGTTAAAACGGCATCTTCAATTATTTTATGAAGGGCATAATCATTTTTATTATTATTATAATCATAATCCATCTAGATTTATTCTTCTTCTATTTTAGCTCCTTTGTTTTATTTTTGATCATATATTTATTGCACCTACTTTTTTTTTTTTTTTTTTTTGTACAGACGGATGATTACGTTAAATCAACATCCTCAAACGTCCGCAAGCGTCCGGTCGCCTCTTTCAGCGAGCCCGGGATCCTTCGACGAGCTCCTTGCGCCTGGGGGCCTACAAATAAGTTTCGGGAGCCGGAGATTCCGGTGGGACCCTCTGATGCTCAAGTCATTGCTCTGGGCAACAACCATGAGCTTGAGGAAGCTCGAAAGAGAGAAGAAGAGATAGGCTTAGAGCCGTGCTCTCTGTGAGCCAGAATGAGAGTTTAGGAGTGTAGTGAGTTCTCAGTTATCTGGTTGGGGTCCCTCTTACCCTTTTTATTGGTGCTTAGAGCCTGTCAGTCTTGGGGCATGATCACTTGTCAGAGCATTAATTGATGGCAGCAACAGTGGAGCTTACCTCCATGTGACATGTCAAGCTGCATGCCATATCTCGTCAAAGTAGGTGGCTGCAGCTGGTTGGTAGGTGCTATTTTGGTTTGGACAGTTGTAGCAAGCTGCTCCAGGGCATGGTCAACCGTTATGGCGCTTGCCAGACGTGTCCCCTACGTCGCCTTTTTTGCAGTCCTGCAAAACAGTGATGGGTGATAAAGTTCGGCATGTGGGCCCCAAGGTGCAGCCATTGGGGCAGAAGATGCAGTTTGGAGTTAAAGCCAGCTGTCCCTTGTAGAGCATTGATTATAGAGTGCTTGTATGGCACTGTTCATTTGCATGGTACTATTTATGCCCTTGGATGAGCTTCAGAGAAGGCTGTGGGTGTTCACACTGTTCACTTGCATGACACTGTTCATAACGAGGCCGAGCACTGTTTGGCGGAGCACTGTTCATGCCGAGGCCGAGGGAAAGAGGCCGAGCACTGTTCATGACCGAGGGGAAGAGGCCGAGAACTGTTCATTCCAAGGCCGAGCACTGTTCATGGACGAGCACTATTCATGCCGAGGCCGAGGGGAAGAGGCCGAGCACTGTTCATGCCGAGGCCCGAGGCCGAGGGGAAGAGGCCGAGCATTGTTCATGCCAAGGCCGAATACTTTTCATGGCCGAGGCCGAGTACTTTTCATGGCCGAGGCCGAGACTAAGATGGTCGAGAACTGTTCATGGCCGAACACTATTCATGGCCAAGGCCGAGGCTAAGACGGTCGAGCACTGTTCATGGCCGAGGCCAAGGCTAAGGTGGCCGAGCACTATTCATGCCGAGGCCGAGCACTGTTCATGGCCAAGCACTGTTCATAGCGGAGGCCGAGGCTGAGGTGGCCGAGGCCGAGGCTGAGATGGCCGAGCACTGTTCATGGCCGAGGCTGAGGCTGAGGTGGCCGACCCGAGGGAGGCCACTCTGGACCTGCTGGACTTGCTGAGAACTTGCTGAGACCATGGAGGAAAGGCCGGTTTGCTGAGGCCAAGCCCAGATGCTGTCATAGTGGCCTATGGGGCCCATTGGCCCCATCAGATGCCCCCCACACTCCTTGAGCTTGTGCGCCCTGCGTCAACTAAGCGAAAGAGTGTATAACTTTTTACCTTCACATCTGCTCTTTCATGTCAACTTCAACTGTGATTCCTTCCAGGTGAGGAAATCCCTTTCCTTTTGTGCTGCCTTGTGTGGACATCTGCATGCTTTCTTTGGCTAGCTAAGGGTAGCTAGCAATCCTCTCCCAACACAGAGTCTGGAAGTAGATGCTCGCCAATGGTGAGCCGGGGAGTTGGTCTCTCCCGCTGTGAGCCGACTTGATTTTTATCTTTTGACATAAAGTCTGGAAGTCTTTTTGTGGCTATCCGCCGACTTGAGGCTGCCAAGATAAAGCCGCTGAGGCTGAGATAAAATTACCGAAGCAGAAATAGAGCCGCGGGGGCTGAAATAAAATTGCCTCGAGTGTTTGTGTGCTGGTCCGGGGGTGACTCAAGCGGGTACGGGCTGTTAGGGACTTGAACGACTCGGGGCCGTGTCCTAGCGGACCGAGTGGTGTCCCGTTAGCCACGATGCCGCCGAGCTCCTCCGGAACCGTCTCGGGGGTTTCATGGCCGGCCCGAGGGGTGGCTCGAGGTCGCTGAAACTATAGGTCTTGAACCGCCGTGAGGGTTTCGCGGCCGGCCCGGGGGTGACCTTTTGATCGCAGGACCGTTGAGAGCCTTTTTAATGGTTGGTTTTGTTGGTTTTCCTGTAATGCATTCAGACACTAATGAAAAGAAACTTTTTCTCAAAGTGTAGTGTACTTAGCTTTTTCGTTGGAGAAATTTATCTCCTTCTGCTTCGTTTGGGGGGCTTCACGTTTGTAGCGTTTGTTAGTGAGCTTGGAGGGGCTCTTTACTAATAGCTTGAGCCTGCTCTTGCTAATGAGCCTCAGAGAAATATGACGGTGGTGAGTCTCTCACTGGGAAGATCTTCCACCGGATGGATGATGGCTGGCTTGAGCAGCAACTAAAGGAGAAGCATAAGCTCTTGTTTGCTGTTGTGTGGCCGTGAAATATCGCTCTCACAGCCTTTGGGAAGTTGCCATTAATGCTTGGATTTGCAGGGTGAGGGTGACAAGATATTCTGCTTGAATGGTCTGAGATAGTGGTGATGATGGAGCGAAGAGCTGGCCTCCTACTGATCAGCTCGTTGAGCATGCCCCCCAGCGTGACCGGCGGAAGCTGCTTGGGTTCATGTCTTCCCCATCATTTTGATCCATCGTTTTTATCTAAAGGGATGAGGAGCTACAAACTAGCATTGCTGACGATCCACGCTCCCTCCTACCTGGCACGCCAATCTGTTGATGCCAAATCACCGTCCTCGAACGTCCGCGAGCATCTGATCGCCTCCTCTAGATAGCCCGGGATCCTTTGGCGAGCTCCTTGTGCCTGGGGGCCTACAAACAAGTCCCGGGGGTCGAAGATTTTGGCGGGAACCCTCCGATGCTCAAGTCAGTGCTTTGGGCAACAGCCATGAGTTGAGAAAGCTCGAAAGAGAGAAGAAGAGAGGCTTAGAGCCGTGCTCTTTGTGAGCCAGAATAAGCATTTAGGAGTGTAATGAGTTCTCAGTTACCTGGTTGGGGTCCTTCTTACCCTTTTTATTGGTGCTTAGAGCCTGTCAGTCTAGGGGCATGATCACTTGTCAGAGCATTAATTGATGGAAGCAACAGTGGAGCTTACCTCCATGTGACATGTTAGGCTGCAGGCCGTGTCCCGTCAGAGTAGGTGGCTACAACTGGTTAGTAGGTGCTATTTTGGTTTGGACAACTGTAGCAGGCTGTTGTAAGGCGTGGCCAATCGTTACGGCGCTTGCCAGACGTGTCCCCTATGTCGCCTTTTTTGCAGTCCTATGCGGACAACGATGGGTGATAAAGTTAGGCATGTGGGCCCCAAGGTGCAGCCGTTGGGGCAGAAGATGCAGTTTGGAGTTGAAGCCAGCTGTCCCTTGTAGAGCAGTGATTATAGAGTGCTTGCATGACACTGTTCATTTGCATGGCACTATTCATGCCATTGGATGAGCTTCAGAGAAGGCCGTGGGTGAACACTTGCATGGCACTGTTCACTTGCATGACACTGTTCATAACAAAGCCGAGCACTGTTCATGCCGAGACCGAGGGGAAGAGGACAAGCACTGTTCATGCCGAGGCCGAGCACTGTTCATGGCAGAGCACTGTTCATGTTGAGGCCGAGGGGAAGAGGCCGAGCACTGTTCATATCGAGGCCGAGCACTATTCATGGCCGAGCACTGTTCATGCCGAGGCTGAGCACTATTCATTGCTGAGGCGAGCACTGTTCATTGCTGAGGCCGAGCACTGTTCATAGCCGAGCACTGTTCATGCCGAGGCCGAGGGGAAGAGGCCGAGCACTGTTCATGCCGAGGCCGAGCACTGTTCATGGCCGAGCACTGTTCATATTGAGGCCAAGGGGAAGAGGCCGAGCACTGTTCATGGCCGAGGCCGAGGCTGAGGTGGCCGAGCACTGTTCATGGCCGAGCACTATTCATGCCGAGGCCGAGTGGAAGAGGCCGAGCACTGTTTATGCAGAGGCCGAGCACTGTTCATGGCCAAGGCCGAGGCTAAGGTGGCCGAGCACTGTTCATGGTCGAGCACTGTTCATGACCGAGGCTGAGGCTGAGATGGCCGACCCGAGGGAGGCCGCTCTGGACCTGCTGAACCCGTCGAGAACTTGTTGGGACTAAGGAGGAAAGGCTGGTTTGCTGAGGCCAAGCTCAGATGCTGTCATAGTGGCCTATGGGCCCATTGGCCCCATCAGTAAGGTTGATCACTAAGATATTTTAAGAGACAGCTTTTGAGTCAAGCGTAAAATATAATAAAAGGTTTATGATATATTTTAAACATGACAAGAGCAAAAATAGACAATTCTGAACGCAAAAAGTTAGAAGTTTGAAAGCAACCATTCCAGCATAAGTTAAAACGACATCTTCAATTATTTTATGAAGGGCATAATCATTTTTTTTTTATTATAATCATAATCCATCTAGATTTATTCTTCTTCTATTTTAGCTCCTTTGTTTTATTTTTGATCATATATTTATTGCAATTAAAATCAAATCCTTGATTCACAAAGTAGTACACACCTTGTTTTTTTTTTTTTTTATACAGTCGGATGATTACACCACTCTAAAATGAGTAGACCCGATATATCAGAGTACAATAATTGAGAAAGGATAATAAGGCAAGAGTCATCCTGCTTCCAGCTTTAAAAACTAGAGTGAAAGGCCATCCTGACAGCAATCCAATCAGCAACAGTATTGGCTTCACGGTAGACATGTCAAATCTGAACGTTACGAGCTTTTAGAAGAATAGAGCGAATGTCGCACAATAAGGGATAGTATGCAAGTGGGTGCTGGATTCCTGCCGAATCCAGCGAATAACAGTAATGAAATCATCTTCTATGATAAAGGATAGTAGGCAACAGTATTACACACCTTGTTGATGTGATTAATTAGGATAACAAAATTAACTTAGTCTCTAATCTACTTATATTCTAGTTAATCTATAAATTTTTGTTCCCTAGAAAAAAGATGCTTTTATTTATTATGATGAGAAAGTTCAGAGGTTAAAAAATATAAATGACAAAGTAGAACTAGAATGAAAATAAAAGCTCTAGCAATGTAGCCATTTCAGTTTTCTGATTTAAGATTTCATAGAAAAATCAAATTCTGTTTTATATTTTAAAAAATAATTATATTTATTTCTTAAAAAAATGTCACGTAAAATTTTATCAAACCATTATGCCTTTAATTTTACTTGGATACATATATTTATCTTAGTGACAGACATATATTAATAATGGATTTGAACAAGGTACAAAGCCGATACATATTTTTGCATGCATATGTAAATACTTAGGAGTCTAAGAATAAAAAATTTTAGGAGTGGAAATTAATGTTGTCCTCGTAAGACATGCCTATTCCTTAATCTTATTGAGTCGGTTTACTAAATTTCTGCTAATGTTGGATTTTTGATTTGAGATCATAATTTTACTTCAAACGTGGAATTGTATGCGGTTTATCTAACTATTAAGTTAGTAATGAAGTTAAGATTCTGTCAAAAAGTTATGCTCAAGGGTGATTCAATAGCTATCACATTTCGAATCAAATTATAATCTAAGCAGAACTCACGTTCAGAGAATCACAGGTGCTAGTGCGTGCAAGAGAAATTAATATTTCAAGATGTTAAGCCTCCTGCTTGGAAGAAATAAAAAAGGAAAGAAAAAAAAAATAGCATACGCATCCCTACAAGTTCAATAATTAGGTATTATTACACTTGGGCGGTAACATGTGCCACTGCTCTAGCAGCGTCGTCTGTAGCCCTTGGATTATTGCGATGAGGTCCTTTCAAAGCCTGTCATTCTCCGCAACTATGCCAATCGAACGGCCGTTAGAACAGTCGCTGAAGAGGAGTTCTGGAACATGCAAAACAGGACAATAGGTGAAATAACAGTAGTTGTAACTGTTATAGCATTTAGATAACGGTATTAGTGGGTCCGCTGCAACCTAAATCAAAATGAGCGCGCTTATTTGAAATATTTAATATTTCCGGGGGTCTCCCAAACCCGGACCGCCATGAAAAAGGGCGCCGTGGGAAGCCACGCCGCATGGCCGGGTTGGCCCAGCGCGGCCCCGTCGGGGATCTCCGTGGGCCCCGCAAATCCCGACCTCCACCCTCCGTCCCCTTCCGCGGGCACCACGACGCCTTATCCGTTCGTACTCCGCTGGCCCGGACCCCGCGTGCCCTCCAACTCCCGCCACGTCACCCCATCCACGTGTCATTCATCGATCCTCTTGTGGGCCCCAATGCCGACATAGACGAATGGCCCCAGGCCCTTAACGCGCGCGATCAACGGTAATATTGCCAGAGGTTAGCACTTTAACATCCAGGAAACATCTGGTGATGGAGACATTTTGACCGCTTGATACGTGGAACAAGCCTGCAACGCTCAATGGTCCATCTACCTCCAGTGCCCCAAACGTCGATGATGTGACCAGGGTTTTGGAAGGTTTAGCCAATTAATTAGATCTTAATTATCAAGAGCGAGAGTATTCTAATATATATATATATATATATATATATATTTTTTTTTTTTGCGCACAAAACTGGTGCCTAAAATTGGTGCCTCAGAAGCAATTTGTCGAAAGCTAGCCAATTCAACGCCGCCAAACGCGGTCGCGTGGACCAGAATAAGTTGTCGAATAATAAGATCTATCAACTTCCACCCGCATGCTACGTGTTGGCGTACGGCACGATAGATATAGGCCCACGTCCCGAGCCGTCGCTTGGACTCAATTGGTGGATCCTCGCATTTGGTCAAGGTTATGGTGATTGTCCGATTAGAACGGATTGGGCTAATCATAAAGTTGGCGGCACTGCAATGCTAAACGACATAAAGAAAAAAATAAAAATTATTTAACCCACGTACTTTTTACCTTATCAACCAAATAATTTTGGAATATATATAAAAAACACCTCTTCGTTGATGGAAATAAACCCTCTTTCCCTTTTCCAAACAATCTTTCACTTAAAATGCACTTTTCTTAAACTTTTAATTATTATAATTTAATCTTTTATATTTTAAAAATATATGTTCAATACTTCAGTATATAAGGTATTTTAAAATTGATGAAATAGCTAATGTATTATCATACCAATCAATCAATATATTCGCATGAGGGTAATGTGCCAATAAATAGTTTATGTGTTACCATGTCAACTAATCCATATATTTGCATGAGAATGGACACCAATTATTTCGTCAACTATTGTGTCGAGTTGGTCCTAGTCTTGCACAAGGTGGGCCAAGCCCGACACAACTTAATTGCTGTAATAATCGCACAAGATCTAGCATCGGCTACCAGTCGGGCTACCTCATAAGGTCTGCAGGCCATGCCAATTCAGTAGCCCATCGCTAGTTGGCATGGCACGGCATATGGGCTGACACGGCCCACGATCAATGAACCAGATCATGAGGAATTAGTGAGCCAACTTATTAGGCCCGTCAAATTGGCTAGTCTGGCACGACGCTAGGAATGTGCTTGGCATGCTTGTTCTAGTAGGTTTTTAAGGTCATTCCAATTTTTGCTCAAGAAGACCTATTTGCCCTTTTCAATAGCTACAAAAGATTACTTTTCAAAATTATTTGGGTTATTTAGAAGCCATTCAACCTCTATAAAAAGCTCTCAATCCTTCTTCCTCATCCTATACTAAATTACAAGCTCTCTAATGCTCTCTTAAGTTTTTTTAAGCTCTCTTACACTATTCTTATCTTTCTACAAGCCCTCATGGTCCTTTTAATCTTTCTTATCATTTTAAGCTTTCTAAATCTCTCTTTTATCTTTAACTAGTTATCCTATGGTCTCTACTCTTTATCCCTACAATTGATGTGTCTTATGCAAGTAGCTCTCGCCTATTCTATGACACAAAGATTTTCGGCTTGAATACTGACACGATAGAGTATGGTGTACACCAGTCATAGATTGGAGACAGTGTCTTTGAGCCCACTATTGCTATCAGTGCCACATCAACCATAAGATCCAAAGCTAGACTTAGGACCTTTAGAGTATAGTTGCACTGTGACATCGAGAGGAACACTGGCAAGGGGCTTTATATTATCTTTAGAGCCTACAAAGACTACAAGTACAATACCTCGTGAGGAACTAGTCATTTAGCTCGACACTAGAAGAAGCATGAGAGTGTAACTTATAACTCCATTGATCTCAAATTACACTTGGATAAGGAGGTGAGTTAGGAAAATTTTTTATTCAAATTGATGTGGCTGATCACGCCCTACAGGCAATGGATTAACAGACTACACAGTTTTTGAAGCCAAGCAATAATATGGCAGCTGGCCTTGGCCTCAGAGTCAACTTCAGCCTCTGTTTCGCCCAGACATGAATTTGGCCTCGGCCTTGGCCTCGAATTCAACTTCAGCTTCAACCTCGGCCTCGAGCCTGGCCTCGGCCTCAAACCTGGATTCGGACCTGGCCTCGAGCCTAACCTCGGCCTCGGCCTCAGATTCAACTTCAGCTTCAATCTCGGCCTCGAGCCTAGCCTCGGCCTTGGACCCGGCCTCGAGCCTGACCTCGGCCTCGGCCTCGAATTCAACTTCAGCTTCAACCTCGGCCTCGTGCCTAGCCTCAGCCTCGGCCTCAGAACTGCTCTCGACCTCTAGCTTCGGCCTTGGAACCAACCTCGAACTTAGTTCCCAGCAGCCTAACAAGCATCCAGAGCTGCCACATGGCCCACTAACCCACTATCTCTAAGACCACGGGCAGTTACCATTATTTACGGCACACGTCTAGCAGCAATGCGCCCACCTACGGTGCCGCTTCTAACGGACTATGTGATCGAACGATCATCCATAAAGGGTAAGAGGGACCTCCGAACAGTATAAAAACCTTCACTCGTAACGAGGAAGGTAAGGAGCTCATTCTCTCCTACTCGATCATCTCTATTGCTTTTCCAGACCACTAACTAGGGCATCGGAGGGTCCCCACCAGTACCACCGGTCCAAAACTTTTGTTGCAAGTTTTCAACTAAAGGAGGCGGTCGTCTCTCTGAAGATCCACAAAGCTCTCTTCTTATCCGGCATTCTCTGAAAGTGATTTGGCAGCAACAGATTGGCGCACCAGGAAAGGGGACAAACGTTCGTTCAATATACCTGCAACCTTGCAAGAAGAAGATGGCGGTTACACGTGTAGAAGGCCTCTACCAGTCAGGTTGGGGGCACCTCCTACGGGCTGAGCAGTCGGAGGCCGACCTCCCTGCTTCGTCCCATAGCCGCAGGTCAGCCAAACTGACTGGCTCACCGCCCTGACCCAGCAAGTTCAAGATCTGATGGCAGTGGTTCAGGGGCTGCAAAAATAGTACTCCACCACTACGTCATTGCCACCTCAGCTCCCTTCGCCTCATGAAGGAGGTCATTGGGCTAGCCAGTCTCACACTCCTCCGGAGACCTGCCATCGTACATCTCCAAAACCTCATCACCGGGAGACTTTCAAACGGCTTGATCCCCTTCCCATCGCTCTGACCGCCTCCCCAAGCGGTGTAGCGGGAAGGAACCCGAGCAGGTGCATCATCCCCACGGCGACCCTCTCCTTACTCATCCTCTAAATCTTTGAGGGGAATTCCTTCGATAGATGGGTTGCTTGTCGGGCTGAGCGACAGTTGGACGAGTATCATCTGCGGCTGTAGGAGCTCAGCCACAGAATTACGAACCCTCACGGGGCGGATTATGATCGCCGCCCCCCACTATCTTGACGTATCATGGAGGAACCGATCCCATCCCGATTCCATCTACCCTAGCTGGACCCATACGACGGCACCACAGATCCCCTGGATCACCTGGAGAGTTACAAAATCCTCATGTAAGTCCAGGGGACAACATATTCTCTTCTTTGCATCGCCTTCCCAGCAATACTCCGAAAGGCTGCACGTGCGTGGTATTCCCACCTACCACCACGTAGTATTAACTCTTTCAAATAACTGAGAGATCCTTCTTGGCCCACTTTGATGCATGCCAGAAGATCTCTGGGGTGGCTGATAGCTTATTTGCCATCCAGCAGAGGAGTGGCGAAACCTTGAAGGACTTTGTAGCTCGATTCAAGGAAGCTGCGCTCGAAGTCTATAATCTTGAGGACTCTGTGGCCACCCTGGCCTTGAAGCGGGGACTCCGTCCCTCCGCTTCGCCTATTCTTTGGATAAGAAGCCTTTTGGCTCTTATGCGAATTGCTGAGCCGAGCACAAAAGTATATCCGCTTGACGAAGCAGACTTTTCCATAAGGAAGGTCGACAGGGGTCTAGTAAGAAGCCAGCGCATTTGGAGCCTGCTGGAGCACGGCCTAAAGTTTGAGCCTCCTCGTCGTCCAAATAACGACCTTGGGCCCTAGCTCCCAAGGAGCACTTCACCCCGCTTCTCGTCCTAATATCCCATATCTTGCTAAAGATTGGGGGCGAGCCCTATCTTCGGTGTCCGCCTCCCATGAGGCAAGGAGTCCCCCACAATAAAGATCTTTACTGCCGATATCATTGGGACTATGGCCATGACATGGAGGATTGTCGCCTGCTAAAGAAAGCCATTGAGAAACTCGTTCAGCAGGGCCATCTGAAAAGTTTGTCCGAGAGGGAATCCCACTACTTGGGCTCGTCGACACCTTCTACTGCCCAGATCGGCATGGATAACGCTCCGATAGAGAAGACGTGGCCATGATCTCCTGGAGGGCAGGAAGCAACCCTAAAAGGCAACTTGATGATGGTGTAGACTCTGTAATTCCTTTTTTAGAAGGGACCTAGAAAGGGTAGACAACCCTAATGATGAGAGCGTCGTCGTGTCAATGACGATAGCTAAATACCCTGTAAAGCAAATTCTCATCGATAGTGGAAGTTCAGTTGATATTCTTTCGTACGAGGCATTTGTTCGAATGAGTTTGTCTCCTACTCTTCTTCGCCCCGTTACCACTCCCTTGATGGGTTTTACTAGGGATTCTGTAAGGGTAGAAGGAGAGATCACCCTTCCGATTACAGTCGGGACGGAACCGCAGAGTACAGTCTTCATAAAATTCTTGATTGTCCGAGTTCCCTTAGCATACAATACTATTCTTGGAAGACCTGTCTCAACCTCCTAGATGCCATTATCTCTACAAAAGGTTACTGGTATGGTTTCCTACCAATAAGAAAATCGGGGAGATGCACAGGGGATGGAACCTAGTACCCCTTTATTATCATACTGCTCCAAGCCCTCATGAGGTGATTGCTCCGCCGACGCCCGAGCCACTTGACCCTAAAGACTCCAAGAAGAGAGGAGAACTGGCTGAAGCTTGCTGGCCTTCCCGCTGGGGGAGGATCCAACGAGGACAATCCGAATTGGAACGCTTCTTCTTGCAGAAGCGAGAGATCGCTACTCGCTTTTTTGTGACCAACACGGACGTCTTCGCTTGGTCAGCCTCGGACATGCCGGGAGTGCCGCCTAAAGTTATCACTCATAGACTTAGCATCGACCCAAGGTGTCGATCGGTTCGGCAAAAGAAGAGGAGTTTCGCTTCGAGAGGCAAAGGGCCATGGAAGAAGAAGTCTGTAAACTGATCGCAGTAGGCCACATATGTGAGGCACATTACCCAGTCTGGCTAGCTAATGTGGTCATGGTTCATAAGGCCAATGGAAGCTGAAGGATGTGTTGATTTCATCGACCTCAACAAGGCGTGCCCCAATGACAGCTTCCCACTGCCCAAGATCGATCAGTTGGTGGATGCCACGTCGGGCCATGAAACCCTTAGCTTCATGGATGCCTTCTCAGGGTACAACTAGATAAGGATGGACCCAGTTGACGAGGAGGCCACTTCTTTTATGACCAAGAAAGACATTTATTGCTATAAGGTCATGCCCTTCGGGTTGAAGAATGCAGGAGCCACATACCAGAGGTTGATGAATAACTCTTCGAAGACCAAATCGGACGCAACAATGAGGTATACATGAACGACATGTTAACAAAAAGCATCCATGCCAATGACCATGTTGCTAACTTGTCAGAAACCTTCGACAACCTTTGTCGATACCAGATGAAACTAAACCCATGAAAGTGCGCCTTCAGAGTCACAACAAGCAAATTCCTGGGCTTTATGGTGACACAGAGGGGAATCGAAGCTAACCCAAGAAGATCAAGGCCATCATCGATATGAGACCACCAAATAACAAGAAGGAAGTGCAACGGCTCATAGGAAGGGTAGCAGCCTTGAGCCATTTTCTAGTGAGGTCAGCAGAAAGATGTCTACCCTTTTTCAAAGCCTTGCGCAAAGTTGACAGCTTCGAGTGGACGACGAAGTGTCAGGAAGCTTTCGAAGGATTGAAGAAGTTCTTGTCCACTCCACCTTTGTTATCCAAGCCGAAGGGAGGAGAAAAACTCTTCCTCTACCTCGCTGCATCCCCCGAAGTAGTGAGTTCTGTGCTCGTCCGTGTCGACGCTGACAAGATGCAGAAGCCAGTCTATTACACAAGCAAAGTGCTTCACGACGCAGAGATCAAGTATTCTAATACCAAAAAATTATTTTTGATTAATCGTCTCTGCTCAGCATCTCAGACCTTACTTCCAAGCACACCCATTATGGTGGTCACGGATCAGCCACTCAGGGCAATTCTCTCTTATTCTGACACCTTTGGCTACTGGCGAAGTGGGCAGTCAAGCTGGAAGAATTTGACCTATCGTTTCGACCCAGGTCGGCCATGAAGCCCCAAATTTTGGTGAATTTTTTGATCGAGTGCACCTGAGCAAGAAGCAGCTGGAGGAACCCCATACAAACCCCTCGGACACTATAATCGAGGGAAGAGGGGAAGACTGGATCCTTCATGTAGATGGAACATTAAATTCTCAAGAAAGTGGGGCAGGCCTCATCCTCGCAAGTCCAGATGCCATAGTGACCGAGTATGCCATCCGTTTCCTCTTCTCGGCCACAAACAACCAAGCTGAATATGAAGCTTTGCTGTCAGGAATGAGGCTGGCACGGAGCTCAGGGTAAAATGCCTTAGAGTCTTCATGGACTCCCATCTCATCTCTGTCAAATTAAGGGAGAGTATGAGGCTCGAGATCCTACTATGTCTCGCTACTTGAGTATGGTGCAATCACAAGCCTCTCCCTTTACTCATTTCAGTGTCAGCTACATTCCCTGGGAAAAGAATGCCAGAGCCGATGCTTTGTCCTGGCTAGCCACTTCGGCTGACGGGACCCTGGGAAGAACCTATGTGGAACATCTAGAAGCCCCAAGTATCGACGTGATAGAAGAGTCCTTGCCAATCAATCAAGATCCTTCCTGGATGGATGCTTATGTCCAGTACCTCACCAATAACACCCTCCCAGTCGACCCTACTGAAGCTCAACTATTCAAATGGCAAGCATCTAAGTTTCTAGTGCTCGACGTACAACTGTATCGAAGGTCCTTTTCTCATCCTTTCCTTAAGTGTATTGGTCCTGCAGACGCTGACTACATCCTCCGTGAGATCCATGAGGGTTTTTGCGGAAACCACTTGGAGGGCAGAGCACTATCACACAAGGCCCTATGCCAAGGCTATTACTGGCCTACCATGCGAGGAGACGAGGCCGAGTTGGTTCGGAAGTGCGATAGCTGCCAGCGGCACGCTAACATCCAACGACTGCCAACCTCCTAGCTGAGCCTCCTATCGGCTCCATGGCCCTTCGCTCAGTGGGGAATGAACATTTTGGGGCCATTCCCTTTAGCCTCTGATCAGCAAAAATTTTTGCTCGTTGCCATCGATCATTTCACCAAGTGGATAGAAGCCGAAGCACTCGCCAAAATCATTGAAGCCAAGGTGAGGACTTTCTTTTGGAAGTCTATTATTTGTCGTTCGGGCTACCCCATACCCTTGTTACCGATAACGGTCGATAATTCGACAATGCTCTCTTCAGAGAGTTTTGTGCCGAACTGGGTGTATGCCAGAGTTTCACTTCTGTCGGTCATCCACAATCAAATAGAGCGACCGAAGTAACAAATAGACCATCCTTCAAGGGCTTAGGACATGCTTGGATATTTTAAAGAAAGATGGGTGGAGGAGCTCCCAAACGTGCTGTGGGCGTATCACACGACACAACAAACCCTATGGAAGAAACTCCCTTCAGCCTTGTGTTTGGATCGAAGGCTGTCATTCTGGTAGAGATTGGCATTCCTAGTCTTTGGGTACAATCGTACGATGAGGGGGACAATCCAAGCCAGTTGCGAGCCAACCTTGACCTTGTTGAGGAGGCCCACGATCGAGCATGACTCAAAATGGCTGCTTATCACCAAAGGGTTGCAAAGTACTACAATACCCAAATTTCCCCAGAACATTCATTCCTGGAGACTTGGTCCTCAGGCGAGCCGAGGTCTCCAAACCCATGGAAGGAGGCAAACTGTCACCCAATTGGAAAGGGCCTTATCGGGTCACCGACGCACTTCATCGCGGAGCATACGGATTGAAGGACTGGACGGGAAGCCACTCCCTCGCACATGGAATGCGGACAATCTCCTTCGGTATTACCAGTAATGTATACTGACATCATAGACTTGAGCATTCTTATCTATTTGGATAGCATTTACTTCTTTTTACTAACAAGAGCATCCTCGAGCAATCTTGCTTTTTCAGCTCAAGCCCGACTCCGCATCGGCACTTAAGCCCGACTCCGCATCGGCACTTAAGCCCGACTCCACATCGGCACTCAAGCCCGACTCGCATCGGCATTCAAGCCCGACTCCGTATCGGTACTCAAGTGTAAAGCTAGATCAGCGTTAAAATTTAAGTCATTTTCACTTCGGTCTTGACTTCAACTTCTAAGTCTCGACTTTGGTCTCGACTTTGGTCTTGATGTCTACTTTGAGTCTCGACTTCAGTCTCAACTTTGACTTCAAGTCTCGGCTACAATCTAAGTTTTTACTCTGGCCTCTGCCTCAATCTCAGCCCTAACTTCGGTTTCAATTCCTAACACGGGCCTATGTTCTTGGCCTTGGCCTTTACTCTGGAATGAGCGCGTCTTGGCCACTACAGAAGCAAAGTACCAATAAAGAGCACAACAAATATCAAAGATTTTAGAAGTGAAAATATTTTCATTGATTATAAAAAGTTTACAAAATTATCGACTTTAGTTGGACTTCAGTACAAGGGAGAATAAAAAGCAAAAAAAAAAAAAGATACAAGGCATTCAGGACTCTGCCGACGCTGGATCATTATTGGAGGGGTGGTGTGCTATGGTGTCTCCCCCATTACTTCATCTAGCTCCAAGTCGTCAAGTCCCTCGAGGCTGTAGGCTCTTCCCACTTTGGCCTTGCAGTCTTGGAAGCCCAAGTCGTAGCGTAGGCGATGGCCTCGGCCAGCTCTTCGCCAAAGCCAATGGACTGCCAAAAGTTATCTACAGCCTCGGCAGCTTTTTTTCTCTGCCGCAACAACCCTCTCTTCGGCAGCCTTTGCAGCCGCCATCAGCTCGGCTACCTGAGCATTGGAGCGGCGGGAATCTCCTCAGCATTCTTCGCCCACTCCTTAGCTACACTTATTTGGATATTGGCGGAGTGCAGTCGAGTCTGGTATAAGAGCAGATCCGACTCCATCTTTTTATTCCTTTCCTTGGCTGCCTGGGCGTTATTAAGCTCGTGGGCCACTGGGCATTGGGCCTCCTCAAGCACCTTTTGGCCCTTTACACTCAGGCCAGAGCATTTCCAAGCTCATCCGCCCTCTCGGCTCAGGCTATCTCCAATGCCTTCTCAGCCCTCTCTACCCAGGCCTACTCCTCGACCCTCTCGGCTTGGGCAGCTCCTAGCGCCTTTTTGACCTTCTCTGCCCGGGCCTGAGGCCTGTTGACCTCTTCATGAGAATGGCCGAGAGTGGCTTTGGCCTGGAAGAGGACGCTCTTCATGGTGGCCAAGGAGTTTACCGCATGCATAAGCAAGTTACTGTCAGGAATAGGTGGCAAGGAAACTCTTACAAAGAAACCCTTAATGAAGAGGAAACACTTACCCAAAGGTGAGCCACGAAGACGTTGCGAAAGAAGGAGGAAGTCCTTTGATTTTGGAGATACCTCTGAAGCTCAGGCAGCAAACTTGCACCATCATTCGCTTTGCCCAACGCCGTTGTGCGTGAGGATGGACCGAAAGGAAGTTACTGCAGCTTCATCTTTCTCCGCGATCCTAGTAGGCGCCGGGGCCGTAGGTGTTGTGTCAGGGGCTGACGGTACCCCTTCTTCTGACAACTCGGCTGCCCTGGGAGGCTCTTCGGCCATCGGTTTGTTCGACCCCACATTTGGAATGACCGGCTATGGCGATGGCAAGACCTCAGCCCTTGACTCCTCTAGGGGCGTGTCGGTTGTGAGGTCAATGTGCGCCTCTTGGTCCACCCGAGGCTTGCGGATAAGAGGAGTCGGGGATCGGGACGGAGTCGGTGATGGGACCGAGGCCTCTTCCTCACCCTTGGGCCTCTTCAGCCCTCTTTTGGCTCCCTCGGCTCGGCCCTTTCCTTGGCCCCCTCAGCCTCGGTCTTCTTCTTGGCCCCTTTGGCCTTAGCCTTTTTCTTCTTGGCCTCTTCGGCTTTGGCTCTCTTCTCGGTGGAGGCTCCCTTCACCTTAGCCATTCTTTTCTTAGCCACTGCCTTCCTCACTGTCTGAGCCGGCGGTAGCATGTCTGCACAAGTCAGAAATGACTTAGTAAAAAAAAAAGAAGAGAAGAAGAAGAGGAGGTGAGTAAAAGGGGAAGGGTCATGGCTGCTCACCACTACTTGGAATGAGGCCACGAGCTGAAGGTTCTCCTCTACCAAGAGTTGGTTACAGCGGGGGATGTCAGTAGTTAGCAGCTGCCCGAACGCCTCTTGGTCCCTCGGGAGCACTGATGGATCCTTATTTGGCTCGGTGTTTGGTGTCTCCCAAATTGTTCTCACCCCCTCGATATGAGCAAAGAAAAATCTATCTTTCCACCCTTTGATGGACGTAGGAAGGTATAGTCTAAGAGCCCTGGTCGGTCTGGGAGCAAAGGACCACAACCCTGACTATTTGCGAAGGGTATAGAAGCATCACAAAAGGGAAATTCTAGCTTCTATCCCATGAAGATGACATAGCACCAGGAAGCCAACAATAGTCTGAATGAAATTCTAAACTAATTGCACCGACGCCAATGAATATCTATCTAAAAGATTAAGGATAAAAGGGTGAAGAGGTAATCGAAGGCCGGCTTTGAAGAAGGTTTCGTACAAGGCGACTCTACCAGGTCGAGAGGAGGCCACCTATCCTCAGGAGTAGGAGGGAATAGGGGAATGTTGGTGGAAAGGTTGTATTTAGCCCTAAGATTGACTATCTCCTGGGCGGTCATGGTTGAGGAAGTCGATGCAGGGGACTCCCTCATGGTAGAAGAAACTGGGTCCAAGACGGCCGGACGACGCCGAATAGGGGCCCGACCAGCAGCCAAGTGACTCCCGATGGAGATCATCCGACGGCTCGTCGCTGTGCTAAAGGAACCCTATTGGTGGAAGAGCTAGAAGACCAGCTGGGTGTGGGAGATGGGGAAGGTTGCGAGGCTTCAGGGGAATAACCCCAG
This sequence comes from Calamus simplicifolius, assembly GCA_900491605.1. Classification (NCBI taxonomy): domain Eukaryota; kingdom Viridiplantae; phylum Streptophyta; class Magnoliopsida; order Arecales; family Arecaceae; genus Calamus; species Calamus simplicifolius. The sequence goes on along the minus strand of UESW01003999.1, from coordinate 86,450 downwards.
AATCAGAAATAGAGCAGGAGAGAGATGAAGCCATGAAAACAGGGAGGACAAACTGACCTGGAAGAAGCAGAGTTGAAAAAGTGAGAGCTGGGCGAGGTCAAGACTCGGGAAGAAGAAGCAGAACTAGGAGAAGGCAGACAGAAGCTCGAGCGAGGTTTAGACTGGGAAGAAGAAGCAAATGCAGTAGAAGCAAAAGACCAAGGTCAGGGTGACTTCCCTTTTAAAGCCTCATCGTTTCAAATCATCCTGCCTGATTCAGATTGGCCACGTGCTTGCCCGCCACTGGAGAAGGCATTTCGACAACCACCCGATGCGCAGAATGCGAAGGGCGACCAATGATAAGACAATGGTGACATCACCGCAATGATGATGCCCACCTTTTCATAGTTTTACCCGAGGAGAATCCTCCTTAATCCCAACGGCAAAAATAAACAGAGAGGTGGCGTTACAACACCGATGCCTCAACATTAAAGAAGCATGGCCTTTGAAGACACATGCCCTCTTAGCAATCGTTAGCATACAAAGATCAGCCACTAGGTGATATTACACCCCTTTCGCTGGCGGTGGTGCGCTCATCCATCTTAGGGATGGGGAGGCATCTGATGTGGCTGATCATGCCCCATAGGTAATGATTAACAACTGCATAGTTTTTAGAGCCAAGCAATAATATGGCAGCTGGCCTCAGCCTCGGAGTCAACTTCAACCTTTGTTTTGGCCCGGACATGAATTCGGTCTCGGCCTCGGCCTCGAATTCAACTTCAGCTTCAACTTCAGCCTTGAGCCTAACCTCAACCTCGACCTGGCCTCGAGCCTAGCCTCGGCCTCGAACATGGCCTCGAGCCTAGCCTCGACCTCAAACCTGGATTCGGACTCGACCTTGAGCCTGACTCGGCCTTGGCCTCGGATTCAACTTCAGCTTCAACCTCGGCCTCGAGCCTAGCCTCAGCCTTGGACCCGGCCTCAAGCCTGATCTCGGCCTCGGCCTTGAATTCAACTTCAGCTTCAACCTCGGCCTCGGCCTTGGACCTGCTCTCGGCCTTTAGCTTCGGCCTCGGAACCAACCTCGAACTTAGTTTCCAACAGCCTAACAAGCGATCAGAGATGCCACATGGCCCACTAACCCACTATCTCTAAGACCACGGGCAATTACCGTTATTTATGATACATGTCTAACAGTGTGTCTACCTATGGTGCCGCTTCTGACGGATGACGTGATCCAACGATCATCCACAAAGGGTAAGAGGGACATATATAAAACCCTTCACTCACAACGAGGAAGGTAAGGAGCTCATTCTCTCCTACTCGATCATCTCTATTGCTATTCTCCAGATCACTAATTAGAGCATCGGAGGGTACCCGCTGGTACCATCGGTCTGAAACTTTTGTTGCAGGTTTTCGACTAAAGGAGATAGTCCTGTCGTCTCTCTGAAGATCCACAAAGCTCTCTTCTTATCCGGCATTCTCTGATGATTGGCAGCAACACAAATAATTAAATATAAAAGAATTCTCAAAATTTATTATAGGTCTTTTACTTTTATTGAAAATCCATAATTTGAAAAATATGAAAACTATCTAAATCTTGTATTTAAAAAAGTTTTCTCAAAATAATGCTAAATTTGATTTCTTTAAATAATATTTAATTATAAAGAAAATATAATTTTATATTTTAAAAATTTTAATGGTAGAGTAGAACTTACATTTAATAATTAGATTAGAACCTTTGAATTGAATTATCTTATATTCGTATTATCGGATTGGGTAATGCAAAAATGAATTCTTAGCTTTAAATTAATTAAACAACTACATAATGCCACCACCATATCTGCTTATATCATGCAAATGATGTGAGTACCATGTCATGATACTTTTTTTAATTAATTTAGATAATGTTTTAATAATAATGTTGTTGTCAAGTTACTTAAATTACATTTGGGTCCCATCTTAAATAGAAAATTATTTCATATTAGATATGCATACATATTATAAATTTAATTATATAATATTATTTAAAAGTTATTAAATTATACATAGATAAAATTAGAGATGCTTTTAAATATATACAATCCTTAAAAGTTAGAAGACAAGAATTTCAGATAATTACACTTTACCTTCTAAGGTAAAGCTTCATTTCACTTTCCTTATGTTTTAAAAAGTATCACGTAACTCGCTTGAAGTCTGCTTCTATCCATGGTTGTTACATTACATTTCTCACCTCTAACTCACCTAAGCATTTGGTTGGTTCATGTCTGTCATTTTTTTCCCATTTCAAAGATTGAAACCTCCCAAAGACAACGAAACACTCTCTCCCAAGCAATCTAGGTGATTTTTCTCCTTTTTTTTTTTCCTCTCTGTTGTTGTTGAAGCAATTTGCTGCCTCATTTCAAGGAGTAAAGGCTTCTTTCACCGCAATTTAGAGATTTAGTAGAGTATTTTGTCACTTTTATTCGAATGCTCTAAGCTTTTTTTAATGTTTTTTTTTTGGAAGATTACTCAAATTTTTAAGGACCAAGTTGTTGTAGGTTCCCTTTTGAATGTCTTTGAACCTATTAAGTAGAAGTAGTGATAGTAGCAAGATAACTCTATGTAATTATGGGGAAATATCAATAGCAAGGACCTTAACTCTATGTAATTATGGGGAAATATCAATAGCAAGGACCTTATGGAGGATGAAAAATTTTGAAAGAAGGTTCCATGACTGCTCCACATACGGGGTAAAGATTTTGAATGTTTTTTTCCTTATATTATTTTTTTAATTACATATTTGTGCTAATTTAATTGTTTGTAATACTAATTTACAGATGATCGAGCCATACAAATATTTTAGTAGGTTAATCCTCCTACCTACGCATGTTGAATCGAATTGGCTGCAAAAATTATGGATAAATTTGCAAAGCTTAAGCAAGGAGCTCGATTAGCTAATGGAAAAGAAGAAATTGCTCGTCCAAGAAAAATATCACTATAGAAAGATAAAGACTAGCTCAGGAAAGGGAGAGAGTGTACAAGTATGCATTACTAGATCTTGGCCATTGTTTACCATTATTGCTAGCAGCTTGTGGCTTTGAGGATTGTAGTAGTTTTATTTTCATTTTGTAATTTGGTAAGATAGCTTGTATTGGCGGTGTACTTGTAGAATGTAAAATAACATAGACTATTGAATGGAATGTGATCTTTTTATATAATAAATGCAACTTTCAAATGCAATATAGTATTCAATAACTGCTCTGCAATTTCAATTGAGACATCTGACTCAATGCAGTAACATCCCGAAATACTGATAAATAATAGCATATGCTAAAACATCCTAAAATATGGTGAAAAATATTAACATAAATTTTGATAGGACTTAAAATCCATTTACAAACTCAATATGTCATTATCTCAATACAAAACATAAGTTTCATATATATCAACACCAAAGCAATTCATAACATCAATAATCAAATAAAAGTAAAATACACCAAATCCAAGACATATGTATCAATGCAGAATCAAAACACAGAAAACCAGAATACACAAGCCACTCCCACCAACAAACCCTCAACATATATCTAACCAAATCTTCTTATCCTTTCTCTAATAGCTCCAAATAAGCATGTCTCTCTCTCCTTCTCTGGCAACAGTACTAGCAGCAACACTTCTCCTTCCATCAACAAACCCTCTTTCCTTGGCACCTACAATAATAGGCCTTCTACCTGTGGTACAACCCTTAATTTCAACCGTAACCCTACCTGCATCAACACCAAGTCCTCTCAAACATCTAGCTGTAGCCCCACTTGTAGTAACATTGCAGCCCTAATTGCAGTAACACCAGATCCTTTGCCACTTCCATCGGCAGCCGCAACACTAAATCCTCTCAAACTTTCACTTGCAGCCTCACCTTCGGCAACACTAGATGCTCTTTTACTTCCACCTATATATAGCCCCCATCACATCATATGCATAAGAAAATTATATATCAATATATTAGAATAATGTTGAAATATTCATTTTATATGACTTACCTAAATTTTGAACCATGTTGCTCTTTGATCGATATATATGGTTTTGAAAGCTATAATGCAAAATACATAGAATAAAATACTGATTCTCTTTTTTTTTATTATTCTTTTTCAGCTTGAGTTATACCTTGAAAGTTGCAATGACCTTTCCTTCATTTGGGTTAGGCCTTCTATTTCTTTTTCTTGTACTCAATGTGAGGGTGGGACTGTTTTAAGTGCTCCAACGTTTGAAGAAATAAATAGAAATAAGCTTAAAGATGAAATTAATACTTTATTAAATGACATGTTTATGATATATGATCAAAAATACAATCAAGGTAAAAGATGCTTTACTTTAAGACCAACCCTAGGCAGTAGTAGTGGGGGCAGTAGTGATGATCAATTTTGAAATTTACTAAAAAAATAAATGCTTTCACTTCATCATCTAATGAGTTAAAATTTTTATTTGAATAATAATTTTATAAACTTTCTAACTTAGGAAGAAATATATAATTTTGATATTTTGGCTTGGTAGTGAGTATATGAAAATAATTATACTGTACTTGCTACCATGGTCCATGATTTACTAATCCTCTAGTAATATTAAGATTTACTTTTAGTATAAGAGGATGAGTATGTGATGATAAGAGGAGCTAATTAGAGCCCGATATGATAGAATATTAGTTTGCCTCAAGGATTGATAGGTCACAAAAGATAGAATGCTAAGGTCAGAAGAATGATGATGAAAAATTCCCTTGAAACGATAATGACTCAAGTAATAAAGACCAAAGATAGAAAAAGTGCGACTTATCACAATTTTAAAGGATGGATCAGAGGAATGTCCGTATTGGTTTGTGCCAACAGTAAGCCCCAAAAAATATAAGTGCACCTAATTTATTTTATTTAATTTTTTAAAATTAATTTTAAAATCATAAAATAATAATAAATAAAAATTTATTGATAGGTTGACCCATCAAGCTTGACAACTCAAAGTCTAAATTGTATCACATAAAAAGTGAAGATGAAGATTGAAGGCTTTCTTCCAAATGGTTAGAAAACAAAGAAGAAGATCAAGTAAGAAAGTAATGAAATGATGTGATCGTGATGGCAAGCCACTTGCATGGCACGAATAAAGATATATATAATTTATTTTATTTAAATAATATTAAAAAATAAATAGACTAGCAGATGGGCCAATTTTACAGGTTGGCCTCAGAGGTTGACGTGGGTGGAATGCGGGTCGGCACGAATGGTGTGCGGGCCAACATACCCTGTCATGGCCCTTTGAGCTCTTATAGTAGGTGAGCTAACATAGTTTAGCCCATTTGATTCTCTAATTTTAACTAACTTTATATAATAGACCCCAAGAATGAAACATTTCTAAAAACATGAAAAACTAAATTATAACAATTGAAAGTTTGGGGATCAAAATAACTTTTGAGTGAAAGTTTGAGGACCAAAAATATATTTTAACTAAAAAGAAAATGATGTATCATAAACACTCTACTTTTTTTTTTTCTTGTAACCTATTTATCCAACTTAATTCAAGAATAATCTACACCTAAAAAATGATGGCATAATTTAACACATTCTCCCCTTCAAAATTACTGCATTTAACCTCTTAGTTTCAGATTTTTTTTCATTCCTCTTTCAACTGTAGCATAACCATTGCACTTATACGGCAGTGGGCCATGAGGATTAGAGTCAATTGACCACTTTTTTCATGCTCAAATGGAGAGCGGTTACTTTTGGAACCAAACATCCTTAGTTGAATTAAGTAATAAAAAATGATGATATTTTATGCCTTAAACCCATAGTTTTTAATTTTCCGGTCCATCTAGCGTGGCTTGCGTGCTGATCCATAAGACCATCCGATTGTTTAAAAATTACTGAGACAAGGAAGGGGAGAGCAGTTGGAAACAACCGTATATTAATTATCGAGGGGGAGGTGATGCCACTTTGGTGGCACGTACGTGGAAGGGCGTTGGTGCAACGACGGTGGTACGTGGAAGCACGTTGGCGCTTTTCCACCGCATGCGCAAGAATTCCTTCAACGAGGGTGGATGGTTGAACTCTTCAAGGAGTGAATGGCGCGTAGTCTGTGATGCATCCGATGACGCTGGGAAGGGAACGAAAGCGACAAGAACTGTCTTCAAGTTGACCTCAACTTTCTCTAGCTACTTTTTGGTAAACGGAGGTCAGGGATTTCCAACCGTTAGCTTACCTTTACTTTTACCACCGGAGCCAAGGGGCTAATCAACTACCATAAATTGAACATTTTTTTAATATATTATCTTTTTATTATTATGTTGACTTCAGAAAAAACCTCATTAGGCAAACCATATAACTCATACATAATACTTAAAAAATATCAATGTTTTAAAAATTAGATCGAATAACAAATCGGCTTGGCATTTCGATCGTGAATCAATTTGGTTCGATTGGATAAACGATTTGATCGAATCAGATAATGTTATAATTAATTTTTATTTAATAATATAAAATAAAAAATATAAATATTAAACTATAATAAAATATCTTTAAAACTTATATATTTGTTCAAAAAATTTTATATAACATTAAAACTATAGAAAAATATATTTAAAACTTATAGATAGATTATTTTCAGGTGCAAATTGAAGTAAAAATTAAAAAATTTTAAAAAATTAAACTTTAATTTTATTTATCAAAACTAGAAGTTAAAAATTGGGGTTGGATCGGTTCTTCAGAATCCTTTCAGTTTAGTGATTTTTTTTGATTTTTACTGGATCATATAAAAGTTAATTTTAATAATAAAATTAGATTGGACTGATAACCTATTCCTGATTGAATCGGTTCAACCGATCGATCTGATCTAATTTTTAAAATCACAAAAATACATGGCTATTTGTCATGCTACATTACCATCGTATCATGCATTAAAGATGCATAGCACCATTTGCATTATTTATGTTTTGATGTGTGATATGCAATAAATTGCCACATGATTCTTACGTTGTAATCAAGTTTATAGGTTTAATCATTTTTTTCATAATTATTAGGTAAAAAAAGAAGGAGGGCACTCTCACCCCATAAGATGCTTTTGAAGATCGAAGTAATAAGTACCATTGGAACAAAGCCTCGGTTTCTAAACCATTGGAACAAGGCAAGCTGACCCTAAATTGGGAAGGTCCATACCAAGTCACAGAAGTCATCAGGCCCGGTACCTACTAGCTTCAGAATCTCGATGGGAAATCCATCCTTAAAACATGAAACTCGGACAGTCTCTGAATATATTACTAGTAAAGTATTCCTTAACTAAATTACTTTACTTATTGTGATAGACTCCTCAATATATGAATGTCTTTTATCTGAATGATTGTCTTATTCGAGGTGTTAATGAGAAATAGGTTTTCTCCCAATTATTTATCCTTTGGATCCATTCTTCGAACCTCGACAGGGTTAAGCGATTTCTCCGTACCTTGGCCGCGCCAAGTAAAATATAAACTTTTCTCCGTACCTCAATAGAGCCGAGTTATCTTCGAACCTTGACATGATCGAGCGAACTCTCCGTACCTTGGTAAAGCCGAGCTATCTCTCTGTACCTTAGCTGTATCAAGTAAAATATATTTTATTCTTCGTACCTCGATAGGACCAAGCTATCTTTGTACCTTGGCTGAGCCGAGCGATTTCTCCTTACCTTGGCTGCGCCAAGTAAAATATAAACTTTTCTCTGTACCTCGGCAGGGCCGAGTTATCTTCGAACCTTGATAGGGCCAACCATTCTTCGAACCTCACCATGGCCGAGTGAACTCTTCATACCTCGGCAGAGCCGAGTTATCTCCGTACCTCGGCTAGGTCGAGCGATCTTTCTGTACCTTGACCATGCTAAGTAAAATATATTCCTTCGTACCTCAGCAGGGCTGAGCTTATATTCGAACATCGGCGGGACCGAGTAAAAAAATATTGTGCTCTATCTATGAATTTTAAAAAGGGCTAAGTCCCTATTTTGTCATATGTCTAGACCTTAGCGAAACTAAGCGCTTCCTACTGTCTTCCTGAAACATCAATCGGGTCAAGACATCTATTAGTTCTCTCCCCAACCCTTTGTCGAGGCATTCCTATGTGGTTTTCAATAGAACTTAAGAGTCAAAACAAAGCAAAGTCATTCAGTAGAAAACATAAGTCGTATAGAATTGGAAAAGAAGAAAAGAATTTCATTTATTGAAGCTCTTGGTGCAAGAGAATTACAAGAGTATCCTCTTCTACACTCTCCAACTCTTCTCAGGCTCCTCAGATGTATGCAGGATACAAGGGATGAGAATGTCTGAGCGATCAACGCCCAAGTTGAGGGACTCATTCTTTGGAACAACCTCTTTTTTAGAGGATCACCTTCCAATTCCATTGGATGGCTATGCTGTCAAGGTCTGGAGCTTGATTTCGTTTCACTTATGGCTCGGTGAGACTAGGCAGAACCATCCCTCGCCTTTTCTGCCTAGTCTGCTCTTCAGCAGCTCCCTCATCTAAGCCCCAAGGTTTGAACTAGACGCTGAAGAGGATGGTGAGATCTTCAATCTCTAGCGTCGATATTGGCAGAGCCCTATTAAGCTCCTCACAGTTAGTCCCTCCCTTGATCAAAGGGAACAACATCCCTAAACAAAGCCATCGTCGCTGGCATCCTCACAAACTTGTGCACAAAGGTGAAGCCCACAATGTAGTGCCAATTACCTAGCGACACCACCAGGAGAAGGTGATGTCATTGAATTCCATCGTCCTCTTGATTGCCAAGTGAAGGGCGAACGCCCACCTCAAGGCGTTCTTCATAAAAGAAGGCCTCGGACTCCGGCTCCTCAGCATACGCAGAAGCGAAACATCCCGAGGTTGCCTCTTTAGCAAGGAGTGTTCAATTTAAGAAGAAAGCAAAGATACAAGAAGGCAAAATGCCAAAGACTTGGAAGAATGTGATTGCGGACGATGCCGGTCCTCCCCTTTTTAAAGCCATCAAAAGAGGGGTGAAAAGATATTATTAGAGGGAATTCCTGATAATCGAGGCCCATTAGTCCAAGCACCCTGATCTTCGGTTCAGCCATGTGTTGTCCAATTAGTCACCCTCAATCGAAACTTGAAAAGACCCTCCTCGCCTGACGAGATGAAGTAATGGCACACTGTATCAAAAATAGCACCTCCTCAGTCTCAACCTTTGTTAGTGGGAATCAACCACCTGGACCCCATTCCCTAGGCCCGAATGAAAACAACAGACTTAGGATGGGGGGCACATGATGCGAGATAACAAATCTTCTGCATAAGTCAACTGGCATGAACAGGCGATGGAACCTACTTTGGGGATATGACCCGCCAACTGCAAAGTTTGAACCTCGGCCAAGCCGAGTAGACTCCGGACCTCGGTAGGGCTGAGTACCTATATTCTTTGAACCTCGGTAAGACCGAGCCTTCTCTGAACCTCGACAGGGACAAGATAATTCTTCGAACCTTGGTAGGGTCGAGTATTCTCCAAACCTCGATAGGATCGAGCATTCTCTGACCCTCGGCAGAGCCGAGCAATTTCTTCGAACCTCGGTAGAACCGAGCTATCTTTCCAAATCTTGGCAAGGCCAAGCACCTAAATTCTTTGAACTCTTAATTGGGCCAAGATGTTTATGAGGTTTCTCACCGATCCTTTAATTATAGCAACTCCACATCATTGTCATGAAGCCTAAGTGGCCTGGCTTGACAATTACAAGGCATTCAGAAGAAATAACTATCTAGTGACCTATGAAAAAAAGCATGGGCCAATAAATAAAGTTTATGGCGAAAGGTATTGTTCAGAAGTAGATAGAAAGGGAAAAAGAGGATATTTTATTCATTAAAAATCTTGTTGCTAAATTACAAGTGCCCTAAGGCACATGAAAATATAAGAGATCTTCTACATTACAAAAAAGGATTCAAGGTTTGATCGGCGTTGTGCCCTCCTTAGAAGAAGCTACTGGATGCGGAAGTTCTGAAGCAGGCTGGCTTGGCTCTTCGACGACATGCAGAAGCCTCACTAATTCTACTTGCTTGGTTTCTTCAAAATAAATCTCCATGGCACCTTTCTCGTATTCAACATCGGTTGACAAATGAGACGCGATCGAAGGATCGGCCTGAGATGGGACACAATATCCCTCATTCTCAAGGAATGATAGATCTAGGTTTGGATACTCCTGGGCGACCCTCTGCCGTGTCTCCCTCGCTGCCAACCTGTAAGCATCCTTAGAGAAAAGAAGCTTTTCCTCAGTAACTCGGCCGAGCTCTTGTATTTTTCAACTACAAGGGCAGCTTGATTGTTAACTTCGATCATCTGGTTTTGAAGTTTGTAGTACTCTTCGGTTAGCATTCTAATCTTATCCGCTGCCCTAGCTTCATCAAGCTTTGCTTGAGGGACATGATAGATAAAGTCAACTTCATCAGAAGAAGGGCAGAATCTGCCAGTGCAGAATGGATAAGATGCATACCTCTACCATCGCTTTGGCATGTCGAGTATCTGCCTCTGCGGCCTGCTCCTGGAGTTTCTTCTTTTCCTTCTTATATTGGTGAAGCTTCTTCTCGGTATGCTCCTGTTGGGATATATGCCCATAAACAAATGACATTTATTATTTTGCTGAATATTTAAGAAATTTTTTAATATTATACTTGCATGCATGTTATGATGCTTTATAAATATCAAAAATCCATGGATTATTTAAATGTGACTTTAAATATTGTATATAAATGTTATATACAGAGGATAATATTTAAAGAAAAATAATCTAAATTTATTCGTAATTATATATTAAAGTTGCAATCGAGATCTTTAATTTAAAATTACTAGTACAGTTCATTACATTCTGAATGAAACAATCTTATCCGGATTATTGATAATGAGATTATCGGAATGAAAGCACTTTATATAATTTGATTATATAAGCCTAGAACACAATTAATTATGAATCTCTAATAAATTATGTTGTTAAAATAGAGCATTCAAAATTAATCAATGATAGTCATATGTGAATCGATCTTAATTCTGAGTAATTAATAGACTTCTACTTATTGTATTATATTTTTTGACTTATCGGGTAATGACACAGAAACATAGTGTCAAATTCTTTGTATATTAAAAATATAATAACATAGGCAGCCGAAAATATTAATATACAAGAAAAATTTATTCCTTCGTAAAGAAGTCAGATGGATAGTTTCCATAAGTTTTGATTCGGGACTTGAATAATGAGAGCGCTCAATTTATGATTGGATCATAAATATATTATTCATTATAGAATCAATGGTACTTATGGATAAAGATGTGATTAAAGAGGTTAACGAAAAATGCCTAGCTTTAATCATGAACCGTTTATGGAGGATTGATTTATATGCAATGGACGATTCAAATCCTTATGAATATAATTAATTTTATAATTTTAAGAGTGTAATTCTAAATTTTTAGTAGAGTAATTTAAAATTAATAATTTTAATATTTTAATTAAGATGTTACTTGAATGTCAAAATTATTGGAGCTTAGAATTATAATGTCCATAGTTCCTCTAGATGGCTCCATTAAATTATGTGAACTTTATGATATGTTGGGTTGAGTTATTAATTTGGAATTAAGAATTCTAAATTATTTTTCATATAGAAATTATTTAGTTTAATTTTTATTATACGGTATGTTAGGGAACATATTGTAGGCATATTCTACGAGAAGAGTACATAAAATTTATTTAATTGTTGGAGAAATAAATATGTGATCATGACGTTCCATAATAAATATGTCGAACCAATAATTGATTGTTGGATTATGCGTTAAAGTAATTCCAAGAGTTGAAACTTATCTTTAAGTTTTAATTAATTGATTGATTAATTAAAAGGGGTTGATAGTTGTTATTAGAGAAGAACATCGGAACAAGAATGCCACAGAGAGTTCCTCTTTTAACTTCACTTTATCTCATGAGTTGAGAATACAAAGTGAATTAAATTGAGTTGTGTAATCTCAACCCATATCAAAAGGAACGCCCACTCGTTCGTGTTCATCATAATTTGGAGAACGTTTGGAAAGATCCATGGTGATCAAAGGATTTGGTGATTCCAAGGTATCGTTCGTGAAGAACAAAAGGTCGATTTCTCAATCTCCTTTTTATTCTTGTTATTAAATTAATACGGGTATAGATCGTGCTAACAAAAATTTTAAGATATGTGATTTGATCCTTATCTTGTTTCCGTAAAGATAAGTGATTTGATCCTTATCACACTTCCGCAAACATCATAGAATCGTTCTGAGATAACCTTCAATTGGTATCAGTTATACCCCTATTAATTTAATAATTGATTATATGATAATTGGGTAGGCATGCATAATAGTATATGCTTTTAATATTTTCATGATGAATGCATGTGCGAATGGATTATAAATTATTTTTTATTCTATGAAATAAGTTATGCAATTTTCTTTTGAGTAGATCAATTGAATATATGATTCATTTTGTATTGATGAAGAATGGTTCTTCATGTTTTTGAGAAAAGTTCTCAATTAAAATTTTATTAAAGAGTCATGTTTTGTTTTATTGAGAATTTTTTTATAGGCTGTCTGAAAGAATTTTACCAAAAGATTTTGAGTGGGAATCCCTTCCCTCGGCTCTGAGCCTAATCTAATCGTTTCCAAGGAATTCGAAGAGCCTCACTTTTTTTATTTTTTTAGTGATTCGAAAAGCCTCACTGGAATTCGATAAGTCTCACTATCTCCAAAGAGATGTGAAGAGTCATATATTCGTTTCGTTTTTTATTAAATGTCTTTGTTATGTTGATAATAATCACATTTACTCTTAGAAGTTTTTACGTTTTGGTTTTTTATGAAATGTTTTGTTATGATGATAATAATTACATTTCATGCCTAGCATATGCCATATTAGATAGAAATGTGTCTACTAATTATTATATGTCATGGATCTGTGCATTATTATGCACTTTGCAATAAATTTAATGAGATTAAATTTGTAAATTAATTGAGCAATTGGATTTGCAAAATTAGTGTGCCAAATGTGATGTTTTAAATTTAAATGTTATATTTAAGTTATCACATTTAGCTTATTTTATAATTTTAAAGTCTTTAACATTATAAAATCTTAGTAATTTAAATTGTTTAAATTAACTAAGAGTTTATGAAACAAAAGTTGTTTTATAAATAAAATATACTTTTGCAAAATAATGAGTGGAAGGGATAATATGACAATATAAACCCTTGGTCTCCATTGTTAGTACAACACCGTGAGTTATTAGTAGTGCCTCGTGACACTTTGACTTCATCCTCCTTACGGAGTGTGTCTACTAATGGCAATACCAAGGTTATCTTCCATGCGATAGGACTTTTAAGATGTATTTTAGAATTAACCTACCCTACGGCGGTAATTTCTAAGTTAAGTCTCAAAAAGTATGATACGATGGGTCACACTCATGAAGAAGTAATTAAGTTAGTTAATTACACCAAAATTAAGGAAATTAATGAGTATTAGAAATATAAGATATTTCAGGAGATACTTGAAGTTCTCATTTTAATTAGCAACTATTTGACCTACCCTATGGCGGCACTTAGTTATGGAGATTAAAATTCCTTAGCCCTTTAAAGTAAACATATTTTTGTGTATTTTAATATGTGCTTTTATGCATCTTATTTACTTTGCCTTAAATTGTGTAATGATATTTATGTAATTATTTACTAAATTTTTTTTTTATCTTTCAGCAAATATGTCGAACCCAATTTTCTCACTTCTCGCCTCTCAAGTATTAACTGGTGAAAATTTTGTTAAGTAAAAAAACAACATGAATATCCTCCTCATTAATGAAAACTACCACTATGTCCTTAAGGAGGATTGTCCTCCAGTGCCTCCAGTCAGTGCCTCCAAGGTTGTTACTGATGAGTACAACCGTTGGGTTGTTGCAAATAACAAAGCCCGCTGCTACTTGTTAGCAACAATGAATGAGGTGCTTAGGACTAAGCACGAGGCCTTTGAAACTGCAAAAGAGATTATGGAATCTCTATAGCAGATGTTTGGACGCCCATCTGATCAAACTCGCTACGAAGCTATAAAAGCTATTATGAATGACAAAATGGAGAATGGTTCTTCTGTTCGTGAGCACATCCTCAAAATGGTCAATCATTTCAATGAGGCTGAGATCAATGAAGCTAAAATTGATGAAAAGACTCAGGTTGGCATGATTGTGGAGACACTATCTTCCGCTTTTCTTCAATTCAGGACTAATTACATTATGAATAATAAAAGTGTAATCTGACTAAACTCCTGAATGAGCTGCAAATATATGAGACTCTTATAAATGATAAGAATGGTAAGGCAATTGTTGCTGAAGTCAACGCAGCTGAGGCAAAGCCTTCTTCTTCGAAGAAAAAGAAGAAGAATTATGTGGGAAAGAAAAAGGATAACAAGAAGAAGATCCAGAAGAAGAAAGGAAATGTTGTTGCTCAGCCTAAACCTAAAGGAAAGTGTTTCCACTATCATCAAGATGGCCATTGGAAAAGGAACTATAAAAAGTATCTTGATGAGCTGAAACAGAAAAAGAAACAAGGTAAATTAGATTTACTAGTCATGGAAACATGCTTAGTTGAGAATGATTTCTCAAGCTGGATCATCGATTCAGGAGCATCTAACCATGTCTGTGTTTCTTTGCAGATGCTTGAGTCTGCCCAGGATCTTCAAGTAGGAGATTTTACAATGAGAGTAGGCAGTGGAGAAAAGGTGTCAGCAACATCAATAGGGATAGTTCGACTATCATTTGCTGATAATAAATATTTGCTTTTGAACAATGTTTATTATATTCCAGATTTCAAACGGAATTTAATTTTGGTGTCAAAGTTGCATGAATAATTTATTTCTGTTTCTTTTAGTATTGACTCTGTTTCAATTTATAAGAATGGAATAAATATTTGTTCTGGCTATGTTGAAAATGGTTTATATTTTGTTAAACCAAATTCCAACAACTTGCTTCAAACCGAAATGTTTACAGTGGCTGAACCAACTCCTAAAAGAAGAAAAGTTACGAATAATGATAATGACACATATTTATGGCATTTGAGGCTTGTTCATATTAATATAGACATAATAGAATGACTAGTGAAGGATGGTCCTTTAAGAGAGCTAAGGGTTGGCACTCTACCAGTTTGTGAATCCTGTCTAGAAGGCAAAATGACCAAAAGACCTTTTTCAGCAAAAGGTGAAAGAGCAAAAGCACATTTAGAGATCATACATACTGATGTATGTAGACCTTTGAATGTCAAAGCTAGAGGGGGCTATGAATATTTCATCACATTCATTGATGATTATTTAGATATGGATATGCATATCTGATGCAAAGAAAATCCGAGGCCTTTGAAAAGTTCAAAGAATTCCATGCTGAAGTAGAAAAACAACTCAGTAAATCAATCAAAACTCTTTGATCTGATCAAGGAGGAGAGTACTTGGATTATGATTTTCAGGACCACTTGATTGAGAATGGAATATTATCACAGCTCACGATACCTATGACACCACAGCAAAATGGTGTAGCTGAAAGAAGGAATCTCACTTTGCTTGATATGATAAAATCAATGTTAAGCTATTCTTTTTTGCCTAACTCATTTTGGGGATATGCATTACAAACAGTTGTATACATTCTAAACTTAGTTCCATCTAAGTCAATCTCTAAGACTCCATTAGAGTTATGGAATGGTCGCAAGCCTAGTTTGCGACACATCCGCATTTGGGGATATCCAGCCCATGTGCTGAAGGGAAAGACTGGGAAGTTGGAACCTCATTCAGAAGTATGCATGTTTGTTGGGTACCCTAATGGAACGAGAGGAGGACTGTTTTATAATGCTCAAGATGACAAAGTCTTTGTGTCGACAAATGCAACATTTCTTGAGTACAATTATATGACAGAATTCAAACCTAGAAGTAAAGTAGTTCTGAAAGAGTTGCTAGCTGATGAGATCAGCTCCACACTAACAAAAGTTATTGAACGACAAAAAGTTAAGACCACTACTCAAGATCAAATACCACCGCCACCACAACATAGTGGGAGGAAAATTAGATTACCCATCCGCTATGGTCAAGATGGAGAAGCACAAGTTGCAATCACCGATGGCCGTGATGATGATCCATTGACATACAAGATGGAAATGGAGGATGTTGATCAAGGAAATGGCAGAAAGCCATGAAACTTGAAATGGAATCAATGTATTCTAATTCAGTCTGGAAGCTTGTAGATCTACCAGAAGGCGTAAATCCTATTGAATGTAAATGGATCTATAAGAGAAAAAGAGGAGCTGATGGAAAAGTAGAGACTTTCAAGGCTAGGTTAGTGGCAAAGGGTTTTACCTAAAAGGAAGGAGTAGACTATGAGGATACTTTTTCGCCAGTAGCCATGCTAAAATCCATTCGGATTCTCTTGTCCATTGTTGCTCATTATGATTATGAGATATGGCAAATGGATGTCAAGACGACGTTTTTAAACGGCCATCTTGAAAAGACTATTCATATGGTCCAACCAGAGGGTTTTGTGGTTAAAGGCCAAGAGCAGAAAGTCTGAAATTACAAAGGTCCATTTATGGGCTTAAGCAAGCTTCTAGATCTTGGAACATCAGATTTAATGAAGCCATAAAATGTTATGGTTTTGAACAAAATTTAGGTGAATTTTGTGTCTATAAGCAAAAGGATGGAAATAAAGTTGTCTTCTTAGTTCTTTATATGGATGACATTTTACTCATTGGGAATGATGTAGGATCTCTGTCCAAAATAAAGAACTGGCTAGCCAGCCAATTCCAAATGAAGGATTTGGGAGAAGTAAGCTACATTTTTGGCATCCAAATTATACGGGATCGCAAGAATAGGCTTTTAGCATTATCTCAGGCATTGTATATTGACAAGGTGCTTGTCAGATTTGCGATGCAAAACTCTAAGAAAGGTAATTTACCTACTCGACATGGAGTTCATCTTTCTAAAGAGCAATGTCCTAAAACACCGCAAGAGAAGGAAGATATGAGACGGATTCCCTATGCTTCCGCAGTTGGTAGTTTGATGTATGTAATGTTGTGTACAAGGCCCAACATCTGCTTTGCAGTAGGAGTGGTTAGCCGATACCAGTCAAACCCAGGATTGGATCACTGGGTTGCAGTCAAGCATATTCTGAAATATCTGAGGCGTACGAGAAACTATATGCTGGTATATTCCAGTAGGGATTTGATTCATGTTGGATATACAGATTCTGATTTTCAATCAGATAGAGACTCTAGGAAGTCTACTTCTGGAGTGGTGTTCACTTTGGGAGAAGGAGCCATTATATGGAGAAGCGTCAAGCAAACCTGCATTGCTGACTCAACCATGGAGGCTGAATATGTAGCAGCTTGTGAAGCAGCTAAGGAGGCAGTCTGGCTTCGAAAATTCTTGAAAGATCTAGAAGTTGTTTCAGATATGCATGAACCTGTTAGACTCTACTGTGACAATAGTGGAGCAGTAGCCAATGCCAAAGAACCCAGAAACCACTGTAAAGGAAAGCATATAGAGAGAAAATTTCATCTTGTGAGAGAGATTGTCAGTAGAGGAGACGTTTCAGTTGAGAAGATTGCATATGCGAACAATATAGCTGATCCGTTTACTAAGACATTACCAGCTCGAGGTTTTGAGCTACATCTTGATGGGATGGGTCTTAGACACATGTCTCATTTGCTTTAGGGCAAGTGGGAGATTGTTGGGATATGTGCCCATAAACAAATGATATTTATTATTTTGCTGAATATTTAAGAAATTTTTTAATATTATACTTGCATGCATGTTATAATGCTTTATAAATATCAAAAATTCCTGGATTATTTAAATGTGACTTTAAATATTGTATATAAGTATTATATATAGAGGATAATATTTTAAAAAATAATCTAAATTTATCTGTAATTATAAATTAAAGTTGCAATCGGGATCTTTAATTTAAAATTACTAGTGCAGTTCATTACATTCTGAATGAAACGATCTTATCCGGATTATTGATAATGAGATTATCGGAATGAAAGCACTTTATATAATTTGATTATATAGGACTGGAACACGATTAATTATGAATCTCTAATAAATTTTGTTGTTAAAATAGAGCATTCAAAATTAATCAATGATGGTCATATGTGAATCGATCTTAATTCTGAGTAATTAATAGACTCCTACTTATTGTATTATATTTTTTGACTTATTGGATAATGACACAGAAACATAGTGTCAAATTCTTGGTATATTAAAAATATAATAACATAGGTAGCTGGGAATATTAATATACAAGATGAAATTCATTCCTTCGTAAAGAAGTCAGATGGACGGTTTCCATAAGTATTGATTCGGGACTTGAATAATAAGAGTGCTCAATTTGTGATTAGATCATAAATATATTATTCATTATAGAATCAATGGTACTTATGGATAAAGATGTGATTAAATAAGTTAACAGAAAATGCCTAGCTTTAATCATGAACCGTTTATGGAGGATTGATTTATATGCAGTGACTATATCAATGGACGATTCAAATCCTTATGAATATAATTAATTTTATAATTTTAAGAGTGCAATTCCAAATTTTTAGTGGAGTAATTTGGAATTAATAATTATAATATTTTAATTAAGATGTTAATTGAATGTCAAAATTATTGGAGCTTAGAATTATAATGTCCATGGTTCCTCTGGACGGCTCCATTAAATTATGTGAATTTTATGATATGTTGGGTTGAGTTATTAATTTGGAATTGAGAATTCTAAATTATTTTTTATATAAAAATTATTTGGATTAATTTATATTATACTGTGTGTTAGGGAACACATACACATCGTAGGCATATTCCATGAGAAGAGTCTACGTGGAAATTTATTTAGTTGTTGGAGAAATAAATATATGATCGTGAGAGAGCCTTTCTCTCTCCCGTAACGTTCCATGATAAATATGTTGAACCAATAATTGGTTGTTGGATTGATATGCGTTAAAGTAATTCCAAGAGTCGAAACTTATCTTTAAGTTTTAATTAATTGATTAAGTAATTAAAAGTGGTTGATAGTTGTTATTCTCTGTGAATATAAGATTCACGTGAGACAGAGAAGAACATTGGAACAAGAATGATTAACCACATAGAGTTCCTCCTTCAACTTTACTTTATCTCATGAGTTAAGAATACAAAGTGAATTAAATTGAGTTGTGTAATCTCAACCCATATCAAAAGGAACGCCCACTCGTTCGTGTTCATCATAATCTGGAGAATGTTTGGAAAAATCCATGGTGATCAAAGGATTTGGTGATTCCAAGATATCGTTCGTGAAGAACAAAAGGTCAATTTCTCAATCTCCTTTTTATTCTTGTTATTAAATTAATACGGGTATAGATCGTGCTAACAAAAATTTTAAGATATGTGATTTGATCCATATCTTGTTTCTGTTAAGATAAGTGATTTGATCCTTATCATGCTTCCACAAATATCTCAGAATCGTTCTGAGATAACCTTCAGCTCCAACTTCACTAGATCTTTTTCTGCTTCATGCTGCGCAGCTGCAAGGTCAGCTATGGCCGACGCAGCCTACTTTTGGCTGAGCTCAAACTTGCAACATTTGTCGTCAAGTTTCTTATTCAACATGTTTATTTCTTTTGTGGAATCCGCTCGGAACTTTGACAAGTTTGCCCGAGCTTCCTTAGTTGATTTACTGGCCTCTTCAGCCGATTTATGAGCTCCCTCAAGATCGGCCCAGGTCTTGGCTAGCTTCTCAAACAATTGACTAGCCGAGCCCTCCTTATCTCGGAGCTTTGCAATCTCGCTCAAACCTCAATCACGAGCTTCAACTGTAGTGACCAAGTGCCTACGTAATACCTTCTGAAGGACAATTGCCTATAGCAAAACAAAACAAGCAAGGTCAAAAAAAGAAGAAGAAAGAAGAGAAAGAGCACCCCACTTACTTGGAAGCCCAAATCAGTCATGTCGCTCAGGAGAGCATCAACATCCAACAGCAACCATCTCTCCATGTCTTTGGGGAGCTCAATCCCCTCGACTGTGATGGAGATCGTCCTCTACTGGGCAGGTTCGACCACCATGATATCTGCCCCCGGCTGAAAGATGGATTGGAATGCCTCGAGCTGCAACCTTGTCGACTCAAGCACCCGATCAACCGGAGGTTTGCACTCGCCAGCCTCCCCTTCCGAGCGATCTTCTCGACCCTCGGTATTCCTCTCCACTTCCTCTTGCTCCTTCAGGAAGGGATCCTCCGGCGGTGGAGGGAGAGGTGAGTCACTTGCGGCAATGGCTGCCTGCATACCCTTGGACTCAACAATCCGCTTTATTCACTACTGCTCTTTGGGGGTAGGAAGATCAATTGGGGTGTGGACGAGCGGGTAAGGATCCTTGCTAAAATCCATGATTGTTGAGAGGCCCTCGCTTGCTTGAAACATCTCTACCGAGTGGCCTAATTCTGAGGACCCGACCAATGTCAAGTCTGACTGCTCTTTTTTTGGCTCCACTTCCTTCGGAGCCAGACCCTCTTTAATTCTTTTCAAAGAAGGCCGAGGGCTGAGCTTGACCCTCATCTTGGTAAGGCGACGAGCTCTGGCGAGACCACTTCTCACCGGCCTTCTCGCCCGAGGTATTCTTCAGTTCCTCCCTTAGCCGAGCTCCAAGTTTGACTTGGCTGCTATAAACAGAACAAGCAAATGATCAGTCACATGCAAGCATATGCATCTAAAGCCTGATGAGTATAGTATCAAGATAAAACTTATCTTGGGGATTGATGCTACTGAGACCCGCATTGAAAAGAGCATCCTTGGCCAATAGGACCCTGATTGACAGCACTGGACCATTGGATAAGGTATCCAGATCCTTGATCTCCTGCTTTGACAACCCCAGGGACAACCCCAGGCTCTATTCAAGTCCTTGGGGAAACTCCCCATGATTGAGGAAAGAGCCATTCGCCGCTCTATTGGACGATGAAGAAATGAGACTTCCACCCTTTGATCGAAGATGGGACCCTAAGATCCTTTTGAAGGCCCTTCGAGGACCGATGTAGGGCCAAGAAAAATTTTGAAGGAAAATGATATTGTGGCAGCTCAAAACAGGGCACTATGGCTATTACTTCTACGAACTTGCATAGGAAAACAAAACCCACAATATGTCTCCAGTTGTTTGATGCCATTGTTGAGGGACAAATGCCATAAAACTTCATCACACCTTCGATGACCAGATAGAGAGGAAGACGAATGCCAGCTTTGAAGCATTCTTCATAAAAAAGACCCCAGACGCTAATGCTTCCGATGCCCTATGCTCAGGACTCGAAACTTGTAGGACAAAGTCATGGGAATCCAATATTCCCGATGGATTCTCTTCAAATCCACCGAAGTCATGGTTGAGGGAATATAAGATGGATGCTCCGTGTCCTCAAGGTAACAAGGATGAACTAGCCATGGCGCTATTCTGCCAAAAATACTTGATCTCAGAGAAGGATAAGGCCAAAGATCTAAAAAGGTGTAACTGGAGAAGACGATGATCACCTCCTTTTTAAACCATCTAGCAAAATGGTAAAATATCATTGGCAAGAAACCCTAGGAATCACGGACTTTCGGTTCAAACATGCAATCCCTGGTTCTGCCATGTGTTATTCCACCAACCATCCTTGATCAAAACCCGAAGAGACTCCCCTCATCTAGAGAATGGAAATGATGGCACGACGGCTCAGCATTTATGCCACCATCATAACGCGCCCCCATGAATTTGAATTCTGCCAATAAAATTCAGCCAACATGACTTTATTTTCTAAGCACGAACCACATCAATCGGGTCGACATGGCAGGCGGCAGAACCCACCTTGAGCTCTGGCTCGCCAACTATAATGCTCAGAAGAAGTCCACTCTCCACCGCAGTAAAGGATGGTTGCACCAACTACAAATTCCGAAACTTGGTAGGGTCGAGCAGTCTTCGAACCTCGGTAGGGCTGAGTTATCTTCGAACCTCGACAGGCCGAGCCGAGTCTTTGAACTTGGTAGGACCGAACTCCAGCTCCACTTGCCAAACATTATCCCGCCCAGTAGTCTCAAACATTTGAAAGACAGATCACCTTGATTGTAAGAATCTCAGAACTAGCTTCCTAAATGGAAACGAGGACGTATACGGCACCCCCTCCATGATCCATGGAATCTTAAATTCTTCCGATAAGGCATACATCAATTAGCCTTATCAGCTATCAACTTTTACAATTGTGCCTGAAAAATCAGATAATAACTTATCATCTCAATAGCGTATAAATATCAGGTCTCAAGATCCTTCAGATAAGTTAGTATGATCACGGACCAAATTAGAATTATTCCAATCAAACAATGACCTTTTTTTATGGTGACTGCGTCCTTGCATGTTAGCGCAGCCGAAGTTAACGTCTCAGCCTATCATGCAACGTCCCTCTCCATGAGGTGGTCATTATAACTGCCACACCGACACATCGATGGTACATGGTGCCCTCGGAGCAATAGATGTGGATAACTTGCCCTTGTCCCTATCCCAACCGTGCTTTCCTTGGCGAGGATATGCAGCCTTGCGTCACATTCTTCACATGGATGGAACGACCAAGAGGTCTAATGAGTTTATTACTTTCACTGCTTTTAGGAGCATCTGGGATACGGTGAAGGATCAGAGCACATGGAGATTGGTTAGTACGTGGTTGGGTTGGCAATTTGGGCGGCCGGATTTGGAGGTGTGGTGCTATCCGGGCAGGCCTTATCCTAGTTCTATTTAGGTGGCTATACCGGAATTAGGATGGAATAGCAGGGGAGTCTCCATCTGATGTGAGGGAATTTGCAGGGTTACCCAAATGTGGAAGGGCAATGGCATGTGATGCCATGATCCATGTGGGACCCAGAGAGTCTGCATCGCGACAGCACACGTGGCCTTGGCCCTAGGGCAGCTTGCATGATTGAATGCCATAGTCATGAGGAAGAGATACATATATATATATATATATATATGTGCTTCATTTCAAGAATAAGCTTATAATGACATGGTAAAATTAATGTGATGGACCATGTAGGATGCCCACATAAACCATTCCATTCCATACACGTGCTTGAGCAAATGTTTTCTTCGATCAAAATATCACAAGATTTGGCAAGTGTGACTGGTTTGCATTAATACTTTGTTCCATTGCATAGAAGCAGTGGGTGGTCTAATTGGTCAAAATAATGGTTGTCATTGTAATATTCCTTTTTTTGCTGGCTTAGCATGCTTGTAGCACGTCAGACTTATGCTTCATTTTAAAGAACAATTCTGCCATGACGAGTTAAGTTTTAGTTGATCATACACAATGCATCCAGTCCAAAAATTAAAAAGCAGTGATTGACATATGGATCAGCATCAAATTAAAGTAATTTGAGTAGTTGGTAAGATTTTTGTCATTTTTAAATGGCAATCCAAGAGGCAACTAAAATTTTGCATTCGCATGCACAACACACGTGCACTTATGAGCATGCATATTGTGAGAATTTATGTTAGCAAGTGTTTAATTCTACATCATTTGTGTATTAGAAAGACCAATCTTTCATTGTAAGGTTAATCTTTTTGAAAGAGATCTTGAGTTATGAAGAATAGCATAAAACATACCTAACCCACGAGATCCTTATGGACACTACAGAGGTGCTCTGTATGTTCATGAATGAATTTGATTGGATATAGATATGGACTCTTAGTTTGGTAAAAATCATAGTTTTGAAAATCAGACCGAATCTGTCGATCATTAGTTCGGTCCAGTTTTATTATTAAAATTAATTTTTATATGATCCGTGAAAATAAAAAAAATTAATTGAACTGGACGGATTTCGAACTGGTCCAACCTCGATTTTTAGACTTTTAGTTTGAATAAATAAAATTAGGATTGGATTTTTTTTTGGTTTTTAATTTTTCACTTTGGTTGATATTTATATTTTATTATTTTTATATTATTAAATTAAAAAATAATTATGATATCATCCGGTTTGACCAAACCGATTTATCCGATTGAATCGATTGACCCACGAGCCAAATGTCAAGCAGATTTGTTGTTCGATCCAGTTTTTAAAATATTGGTAAATACATTAGGATTTGAATATAGAGATTCCATGAGAACTTATGTTAGTGTTTAGTTTTGTATTAGGTATATTGAAGAAATCCTAGATGTTAATATGGAATCAAAGAATCTAAATAATACTTTTTGATTAATCTTTCAGAATCAAGTTAAGATTTTGGATTGTGACAAATGGTACCAATGAGGATCAGCTCAAGGTTTATATGGACCAAGGAACATTGCATATGGGTTTTGTATGTTCATGATTGGATTTGAATCTGAATTTAAACATGGATCCCTTACTTAGGAAGGAAGCTAAGGCTTGAATGAGAAAGTATATAAAAGCCCATGGTAGCGTATCGGTTATGCCATGGTAGAAAGTTCTAGGATCTAGAAATTTAAATTATATTTTCTGACTAGCTTTTTCGATGAAGTCTTAAATTATGACATTTACATATACACAGACATGTATTATATCATGGAAGAATACATGTATGGGCCGATTCGCATTTATGGGAACAAAATCAGAAAATATATTTGTTCGGTACTCAACTAGTTTTAATTTGACGTATCAAAATTCTGACAAGCTCAGGCTAGGATTGGCTTGATTTAGGTAATGGCATTTGAAGTGATGAGGTTGCTAGTCATGTGAGATAACCATCATTCATGGCATCGGTCATGGTATAAATTTGGAATGCCCATCCTTCTCAACGAACATGCATACGATTTCAGCAAACGATTTTGATTTAATCAACTAGATGTGTGTATACAAGTAGAGAAAGAGGAAGCGAGAGGTAAATTTAGACCCTATTTGAATTAACTACTAAGGAGCCTTTAAATGACCATTGGCAATTGTTGGTTAAAAGCTATATGAGATAGTTGTTGATCAGCAATAGCAATTGAATCAACAACTAATCCAAACAGGCCTTGGCTACATTCGAATATAGATAAATTTATATTCAATCACTTTTTTTATCATTGAATAAATACAATTTATAAATTTTAAAGGTACAAAACTATAAAAGATATGATAACTTCAAGATTTGAGTAACTTAAAAGATGAAAAAGATAATTAAATTTTAAATTTAATTATATTTAAATATAATTAAATATATATTTTTACAATTAAAAGGATTCTTGTTTTGAGTCTCATACAGGCCAATCCTATCTAAAGGTTAAAATTCAAATGGCCCCCACATAAGGGGCAACCCTGTTGCGCATTGGCATGTCACACCATGATTTAAATCCTACTGGCCCTACTGAGCATGCTTTACGTACGTGTGTAACATGTTCATGAGACATAGCTTGTAGCATCAGACATGTCTCACGTACATGTACATGTGCGTGGGACATCAGTTGTAGCATTATTATGTACATGTACATGTGCGTGGGACATCAGTTGTAGCATTATTATGAGGTGTTGGATACATGATCGCATCAAGGGTTACCACCTTGGCCGCAGAGCCCATGAACGACAAAACCAACGGATCGACTGGGCCTCGATCAGGGGAGGAAAGGAAAAGATTTTGTACATCGTTTTTGGTAAAGCAAATTTTATATGGACTATATTATTTTTTATTGATTCATGTATATTTTATATATATAGCTTAACACAATGAAATGGGATAGTAGGGATCATGATTACAAATTCGTAAGTAATACAGTATCTCTCATGGGACGGGATGGAACAGCTCGCCTTTCAAAAAAATATTAAGATATTCCAATTATAAAATTATGACACCGTAGTTATAAAATTACGACATTCATTCAGAAAATATTAAGACAGCTTTATGATATTCTGATTAAAAAAATTACGATACCTAGTTGTACAATTACGATATCATAGTTATACAATTACGACACACATTTAGAAAGTTGAAAAAAAAATTATGACACTCAGGTTATAAATTTACGACACCATAATTATAAAATTACGATATCAATTTAAAAAATATTAAGGCAAAGCTTTACAACATTTTGGCCCAAAAAAATTATGACATTTCAGTTGTAAAAATTACGACACCGTAGTTATAAAATTACGACACCAATTTAGAAAGTCAAAAAAAAAATGACATCATAGTTATAAATTTACGATACCGTAGTTATAAAATTACAACATTCATTCAGAAAACGTTAAGGTAAAGCTTTACAGTATCTCAATCGAAAAAAATTATGATACTTCAGTTATAAAATTATGATACCATAGTTATAAAATTACGATACTCGTTCAGAAAGATAAAAAAAATTACGATACTCCAGTTATAAAATTACGATGCTGTAGTTATAAAATTACGATATCCATTCAAAAAGCTAAAAAATATTATGATACCTCGTTCATAAATTTATGATACTATTCTTATAAAATTATAATATTTATTTAAAAAATATATGAATTTTTTTAAATAATTTTTTTTTAAAAATTAAGCAAATGTTGCATTCAAAATTTAAGTTTGTATACCATTCTATTCTATTGTAATTTATATGAATAAATAAAAAAATATATAATTTATGTAAAATTTATTGAATAGGAGATGGGGTGCAAAAGAACTTTTTCAGGTGACCTGCATGGAAGACGGCGAACAAAGAATTTTTTTTTTTTTTTTTCCGGAGAGGGAGTCATGTGAGGAAAATGGAGGGCACCGTCCCACCAAGTCCGGCGCAAAGGTCACCAAGAAATCAGCTCTCAGATGCCGAAAACCGTGGGCCGTCGACGTACGGACACCTTCAGGCATGTGAGTCATCGCAGAGGAAGCGCCCAGCAGCCCACTGATCGAGAGATTTCCCTGCGGTCACGCCACGCGCGGACAAAATCTCGGGTACGGCGAGGCCTAGTAATCGACGCAGTTTGGTCGGTGGTGGCGGTGCCTTGGGGGGAGGGAAGTACAACTGTACAACGAACGGAAGAGCGTCTTGTAAATGGCGAAGTAGCTAAAAGATACCTTGGGTAATTATTGCAACCAAAAAAAATATAATCAAAAGGACTAAATAATTATATATATTTTTAATATTTGATATTTAATATTTATTATTTAAAATATTTTAGATGTCAACTAACTGGTGTTGCTAATTATTGTCACCAAGCAGAGAGATGAATGTCCCCGAATTTATTTTAATCTAATGTTAGAATTAAAATTGAGTGGGTCCAAAGTGAAGTTTTGGGAAGGATAAGAAAATTATTGCTGCAAGTAGCTTGACAGGCGACAGTTGATTGGACTGGTTTGGCTCCATTGATTTTGATGGAGTTGACCAACGAATCTCGTTTCAAATTATTTTGAAATTTGAATAGGTACAGAAAATTAAACCGAGGTATGTTAGGTTTGATTGTTGAGTTGTGATTATTTTTCAGCGATTAGGTATTGTCAACTAACAATGAAACCAATTGAAGTCTTAAATTTGATGGTTTAGTAGTATCAGTTCAATAACTTTATGTAATACAAAAAAATCTGACAAAGTGAATCAATCCATTTCAGTAAAATCTTAAATTTAATTTACCATCTCAAAGATAGAATTATGTGATGATTTACTCAATAGCCATAATATATTTGGTGCTGTGAATTTTTTTGTTTTGAAACACATTGTCTTTTATCGGACCACTAAGAGGTTGTTTGATTTTTTATATACTTCCTTCCCCGGATAGATAAGCATCTTTATTTAACCAGATTTTATGAAAATAGTAAGAGACGTATTTTTTATAAAATTAAAATTTTAGGTTTTATGAATTACTAATTACGTCAAATAGATTTTTATAGAAAACAATTAAGTAATTATTTGAAAAATTATTTATTTTATTTTTTACTAGTTATTTTAGTAAAATTATCAGCCCAGAACTATCGCATAGTAGTTGGGCTTTAGAAGACTACAAGAGGCAAACAAAGATGGGCCGCGCGCCCACTAAAGTTCGAAAAATGAAAACCCCCCGAATTTCAAATGCCGACTAAATTACTTTGGAAATTTACATGAAAATATACACTCCGAACAATATTTGCATGGTAGCCGTGGTGCTCTATTGCCTTCAGATTAATGAAATAAAATCATATCAGTATTGTGATATGATTTATATCAACCGACAAATTAGATTATTTTAGAAATATATTGAAAAAATAGATAATATGAGGAGATCGGATTTTATGAAAGAAACTAATATATATTAATATTAGTTACATTTGAATATAATCAAGTTTAAAATTTGATTATTTTTTTCATCCTTAAATCCACATAGATCTTAGCATTTCATTTTTTTTTATTTTTAAATTTTACAAACTATATCGATTTAAGGATAAAGAGAAGACTAAATTAGGCTTAGTTATATTTGAATATAATCAAATCTACACAAACACACACATATATCCAAAAACATAAAATTTATTGATTTTTAGTTTTAAGTAACAAAATTTTAAATTTAAAACAAATATAATAAAGTAATTTCTTTTTCTCTCATCGTATTAATTAAGAGAAGATGGATTTCATTTCTTTTTTATTTGAAATAACTGATTTTAGAAATGACATGACTTGCTTGAAATAACTGAATTCATAATATAACTTTTTTTATTAAATATATTCATGTGCTTTTAGTTTTAATTCTAAACTAGTTAAAATTGACTCTTTACTAACTCTATCAACATAAAATTTTATGTCATCTTTATCAAGTTATCATAAACGATTGCAACCATGGAAGATGTTTCGTAGTAATGTACAACTTAGTAATCAACGTACAGACTTTGAACCATGAGGCATGATCTTCTCGAGCTATCCACAAGCTATCAGATTTCATTGGTGATATATTAAAAATATTCATTGAGGTAAAATTAACGATGTCTACCAAAAAGATAGTCAAAACAAGAATGCATTGGCTAATTAATGTGAAATATCTTTATTGGTGACTTTGTATATTGGTATTGTGGCCAGCGTAGAGTGTGGAAACAATCTGGTTGAGAGATGGACGAAATTGTTTCTAAGCTTTTCTACAATAACAAAAACAAAGGCATGCGCTTTGGCTCCCCTATGATATCTTTGGAAGGTCCATGTTGGAATTATAGCCAGACATGGGCCTAGATTAAGCCCATATTTATATATGGCTTCGGAAAAATTTTTGTACATCGCTTCTGGGCATGATGTTTTGCCTGTGCAAGGGCCGACACTAGAGGGTTCGCTCATGGATCCCATACCGTTGATGTATCGATGAATCATCGCGTCCAGTGCAGGCTATTCTACATTGGTTACAAAGACTTTCTATTGGCTTCAAACGTGCTCGTGCGTGTAGTGCATGTACGGATGGGCGAACCAAAGCTCCATTTGATGAAAGGAAAAGCCTTTGTGCGCCGCGCGCAGTGCAAGATGCACGTGGGTGTGACCACATGTGTGCTTAGGGCATTTCTATTCTTTTTGCACTGCACGTGCGATAACACCGTGCACATTCAAACACCACACACGGTCCTCCACTCGTGCGATGCACAAAGAATTTTTCATTGGTAAAGT
This sequence comes from Calamus simplicifolius, assembly GCA_900491605.1. NCBI lineage: Eukaryota > Viridiplantae > Streptophyta > Magnoliopsida > Arecales > Arecaceae > Calamus > Calamus simplicifolius. The sequence continues at coordinate 56,928 of UESW01003999.1, read as the reverse complement.
TTTTGAAGCACTCAGAATAAGAGGCCTATTAGTGCCTTTGAATAATTTTAAATATTTTATAAAATTTTTAAAAATATTTTAAAGCTTCATTAAAAGTTATTAAAACTCTAATTTGAAGTTTTTCCTAAAACTCAAATTTAGAGCTTTGCTTCTCAAATGTAGGAAAGTTCTTGAAGGTCACAAATTCGAATAAAAATATCTATTATAATAATAGTATAATAGTAATATTAATGTATTATAAGTATAATATAATTATTTTAATTATATGAAACTATTATTTTAATTATAATAAATTATGTAGTATAAAATAAGAAAATATAATACTATTATAAAATACCATAATATTGTATACAAATATAATATTATTGCACCATATAATGCTATAATTTGTAATATAATAATAATAATATTATTATATTTTTAATTATTATTATGTTAAAATATTATTATATTTTTCTTATGTTATATTATAATATTAAATATGATATATTTAATAGTATTAAAATGGTACTATTATATTATAATATATTATAATTACTAATTATAATTTTATAATGTTAGATAGTTTGAAATACTATGCAATATATATCATCAATTTTATTTTAAAATACTTTCTTAGTTTAGTTAATAAATACATGTTAAGATCTTATATCATTTAAAAATATAGTTACTAAATAATAAATAACTTTTTTCAATAGCTCCACTGCCAATAGCTACATCAAATAGGATCTAATTCAAACATAACATCATATAACATCATATAAGCTTTTTCTTTCTTTCTTCCTTCGCTTCTTTATTTCGTCTCTTAACTTTTTTTTTTAAAGTACTCGATAAATTTGAAGGCTTATTACCACAAAGGATGTTATTGTAAAATACACATGTCAAATTTAAACAAATTCCTACACTTTCGGTACTAGGACTAAAGTATATTATGTATAAAAAATAATAATTTTAGTTTGATGATTATTTTATTTCAATTATATCTCTCATTTTTTTTCAAAATATAGCCTTTTTTATTTAAGTAAATTAGACTTTTTTCAAACAAAATAATCTATGTCCTAGTCTTTTTAAAAGAAAAAAAAGAAATAATTGTATTCTAATTGCTCTTTTTTATGGTGATAATACAAGAAATAAATAATAGAAAGATCCTACTATTCTATTTTTTTTTTGTATAATCTAATTTTAATATATTTTCAAGCATGTATTTTTTTATTATATTTCAATCATATCACTATAACTTATATATATATATATATATATATATATATGTGAGTGTGTGTGAGAGAGAGAGAGACATAAAGACCATATGTGAGACCAGTTATATAGGTTTTAACTACTTTTTACATGCAACCTTTAGGCAAAGTTCCAGCTTAAAAATTATAAAATACTAATTTTAGTTAATATATACAAAACACTTGTATAAAATATTCAAATATTTGACAGCTTTGACCTAGTATACATAATATACAATAACACAGATCCCTACTTCAAATTTGCTAGTCCAACTTAGATTATATATATGATAACACAAGAATTCATATGCTAAAAATTATGTTTCATTTAAAGTAATTTCTAACTTGTACTAATTAGCTAAAACTAAAAAAGCCCCTACATTTAGGGAGCTCAACATCAATCCTTTACATAAGATAAAGGGCATTTCTTTTTTTAACAACAACAACAATAATAATAAAGCCTCGATTCCAAACTAGTAGGAGTTAGCTACTACATAAATCTTTTTTCTGCATGCTACTTGGTATTGAGTTAATTTTTAATAAAATATAAATTTTAAATATTTCTTCATCACATTCTTTCATATAATTTTTGGTCTATCTCTATTTCTTTTTCCTTCTACAAGTATTCAATCACTCCTTCTTATCAATTCTTATACCATGCATCCATCTCAATATTCTCATTTCAACCACATTCATTATATATATATATATATATATATATATATATATATATATATATATATATTTTTTTAGTTACTTATTATTGTGTACCATAAAGCATAATCGAACCTATTGCTATCTTATAATTTTTTTTGATAACTTGATAATATTTTATGATCACATAATATTTTAATTGTATTTCTTTATTTCATCTAATTTATTTTAATCCTTTGGACAATATCATTTTAATCTTTCATTCCTTATGAATAATGGATTCTAAATATGAAACAAATTTATTTTTAGAAACTTTATGACCTACAAATTTTACTTTATGTTCATTTATATTTCTAATTATACTCAAATTACATCTTATAATCTATTTTATTCTAATTAATCTAAAACCTTTAGATTTAATGTACTTTCTATAATTCAAATCTATATAATTAACCTTAGCTTCAGTTTCATGTACGAGTATTGTATTATTTATGAATAATTTGTATTATAAATATTATCCTAAATATGCATAGTAAGTTCATCCATAACTAAAGCAAATAGGTAAGAAATAAAAGCAAATTCCTCATATAAATATACTATAAATAAAAATTATTATTATTACCTCTAATTATTCTTACACTAATAACTACTCCATCATACATATATTTTATTATATTAATAAATCAAACAAGTACTCCTTTCTTTTTTTACATCCACTATAGGATTTTTTATAGAAATTCTATCATATATTTAATCCAAATCAATAAAAATTAAATAAAAATTTTATCTTTTTATTTATATTTCTCTATTAACTTTCTAAGGAGCAAAATAACTTTTATAGTTGATCTTTCTAATATAAATTAAATTATTTTTTAAATAATCTTAAGTTATGTTCAATTACCTTCTTCTAAAGTTTCATACTATGATTCATGAGCTTAATATCATGATAATTTGAGCAGTTTGAAATATTTATTTTATTATTATAAATCAATAATATAATATTTTCCTTTCATTCATCAAATATCTTTTAATTTATAAGATCTTATTAAATAAATTTATCATCCATATTACTCCTACATCACTTAAACATTTTAAATCTTGATGAAAATTTTTTCAAATCTTACTGCTCTTCATATTTTATCTTTGTTATGATGAAAATTTTGGGATGCTTGGATGCATGTTTTTTAAAAACTTTTAATCATTTGAAAACAAATATTACCAAAAACCCTAATTCCCAAGATCGCCTTTATGTAGTTTAAGAAGTAAATCAATTAAAATCTGAAATAAATGACTAATAAAAATACCTTGATTGCTAAATCCAATAATCTTCAAGAGGCACTCAAGTGTATACCCTCCAAAGGTGATCCACACAAGAATCGATTCGAAGAAGCACTTCTATTTGTTTGCTTGAACCTTTCTAGCAGCCTTTTGATCATATGCAACTTTCAAATGTCTCTTTAGACTTTCTTCTCTTCAAAAGCTTTCCAAAAGCTTTCCAACAAGCCTCTATACACTTTAATAGCCTTCTCTATCTCAACTTAGGGCCTTGTCTTAATATAATAGTGATATTAAGATAAGGAAAGAAGAAATGGGAAGAAGAAGGGCTTACAGGTTCTCTATCTTAATCTCCTTCTATTCTCAGAATCTCTTCTGCCACCCTCTTTAAATAAAAATAAAGTCAACCCAAACTAACCAAATTAAGCTAAAATTCGAATCCAATTCAAATTTAATTATCATAAAAAATCTAAAAAATCCCATAAATTCAGATTAAACTCTAGATAGGTTGCCCAATATGTATAATGTTAATTTAAGTTCAACTTAAATTTATTAGCCCAATCAGCAAGCAAATGAACCTAAACAGATTAAGTTAAGAGCTCGGGTTAGCCCACATATGCTAGTATGTGATCCTGGCCAACCAATTGGAATCCAAAATTCCTAATAAAAAATAATTTTGACTTCTTTAATCAATTTTCTATTGTGTGTGACCCTCTGGGTTTCTCACCTAGTCAGCAGTAAATTTTTGGTTTAGCCTAATTATGTATCCGACTAGCTAAAACAGGCTAACCTAAATTGTCAATATGAACCAACATTCAAATTGACTTATAAAATCAATCTAATTGATTCATAAAAATCTACAAGATAAGATTGATATCTAACAATGTGTTATGCCTACCCAAATATGAGAATTTGATAAAAATTACCAAAATACCCTTCAGTGGCAAGTTACAATGTAATTTAATCTTTGATATTCTTTTATCCCATTTAAGTGATGAGCATGAATAAATGTAAAACCCTCCCACTTAATTCATTTAAATCTCTAATTATTAATGAAGAGTCAACTGATGATAAATTAGAAAACTTTTTCTAATTTCATCATACTTTGATCAAAGATATTCTGAGTCAATATTTGATGAAATTACTTAGGATAAATACCCCTCTTACTAGGAGTTATCAATTCCTTATTGACCTACTCATTATCTTCATACACAATCCTTCATATCCATCATCACCCCGTATATGACTTTTTATCATGAATAAATATGAATCAAAATATGGATTCACGTACACAAGATACTATGGTAGTCTCAGGTATAAGGATTACTTGCATAAATCTCACTCAGAGAACAATCTATTATGATAAGTAAATAAAATTTTCATTGGATGTTCTGCTATCGGATCAATTTAGTAAACTCATAGCCTAATTAATGAGCACCCACATTCTTATATTAGTGTCCCTACACAAGTGGTTGTAAGACCAATCGCTCTCACAATTGAGCATACATAAGATGTGCTAGTCTATCTGAATTTATCGATCCCCAAATCGATGATCCTATGACTAGAAATATTCTGGATTAGGGTTTATATATTTTAGGTCTCATTGTTATCTCTGTAACCCTAAAAAAATATTGCCCTATCCTATGGGGTTCATCATAAAACATAAGACACAATATATGTTGAAATATAATATTTTCTTTATTATCATTCTTGAGTTGAGAGAAATTATAAATTTTACCATTAATACAACAACTGTGAATGACTTTCAGGGCACAATTATTTTATGTTATAGTTTTTTACCTCACATATCTTAATTCTATGATATACACTATATTTCTATGAATATACATTATATTTCTATCTTTAATGAAACTAGTAAAACATTTTAAATTATCTATATAATTTTATTTAATAATTTATTAAAACTTTTGGTAGTTATTTTTAACGAATTTAACCTAAATCATATCATTTATTTTTTTCTTTCTTTTTGTTTTGTAATTATATACATATTTCCTCTACATCTTTAGTTTCTAGCTTATAATATATTCATATTTCTTGAATCTTATCTTTTATATCATCTTTTTAAGTTCTTTCTAAGTTATCTTATAGTTTTTATATGTTTCTTTATTCTTATATTATTAGTCATATGGTTTCTTTTTTCTGACTCTTTTAGCACATATGTAGCTACTTTTCTACTATTATGAGTTATTTCTTCTCATATGGTATTGATTTCTTCGATCCCATTTTTTTCATCATTTTATCCTTAAAGTTACTAGTTTCTTTTTTTTCAAAATTCATCATCTAATCTTTGGATTTTCTACTTTCCATCTTCTTTCATTTTTCATACATTCATTCATAATTATTAATCTAACTAAATTTCATCCAATATAACCTTACAATCAGTACAAAAACTTGATCATTCTTTTTAGTAAGAAAGAAATTCATCCAATTGCCATTATATTTTCTGCTAAAAGTTATTAAATGAGAGTCTTTCTTTTAAAATATATGGGTAATACTAAATTATATATCATTGTAAACTCTAAAATAATATATATATTTTTTATTTCTATCTTTAAAATTATAACCTCTATATTTTCTTTAAAAACCTATATATATTTTCATTTAAATATCCTATGATAATATTTTATTCCATTAGAAATCTCTTGAATTGCTCCATTTATAACATCCAAAAGTTTTGTTTGGCAGTATTAGCTAATAATATTAATTAATTCCTCTTCTAACATCAATTTGATACTCTATGTCCTATTTTTTGATATCTATAATATTATCTTTTAGACTTTTGTCTATAATAATTTTTGTTTTATTTTATTCTTATCTTTAATTAATGATTAAAGTTTAAATTATTAATTTTTCTCTTTTCTCTTATAAACAAGTTGTACTAATTTTTTTTTCTAATCATTATATTTATTAATTTTATTAATAACCCTTTATTTTTATTTTATATTTATTTATTTTTTTAAAATTAATTTCTTTATTTTTACTTATTAAGGTGTAAAAACTCTTGTTTATTTTTGTTACACTTAGGTATCAATATGATGCATTACCTCTGAAGAGCGCCCTAACTATCATTACAAAATATTCTACACTTAGGATCTGATGCTGCACATCCTAAGCACCTCAATAGTTTTAGGCCATATCCTTTTATATTTAAAAATTGTTGACAAATTTATTGGCCTCTATGTTTTCACACCTCTTTATCTAATCATATTACTATTTATAGATTGCTAATTTTCTTAAAGTAAAATGATGTGAAAATATAAATGCCATTGGATGTAAAAATTGCAAAGTCATGAACAATCTATAATATATATATATATATATATATATATATATATATATATATATATATATATATATATATATATATGTATGTATGTATGTATGTATGTATATATACACACACACACACATTTTACTTTTAGTGAAGAAACTTATATCTAGCATAAATTAAAAAAAATATTTGTATTATTTAAACAGATGGGAGGTCATTTCTACATGCATCTATATTTGGCTTGGAGGCACGTAAGTGAGATGATTCCACCAGATGGGAGAAGGTTAAGTAAATAAAGATGAAGATACCTGCATAACCCTATATTATATAGAATAATATGAGGGGGTATTTGTAAAAAAAATTATATTTAACTTGAGGTGGTTCTTGCAAGGGAGTAAATAGGGCCATCTTAGGTAGGCTGATTTTTGGTCAAAATGTTATAACATGCCATGAATGCTAAAATATTACTAATATAGGTCAAAAAAAATTACAACACCCTAATTTTAAAATTACGATACCCTAGTTAGAAACCTACGACATCCATTCAGAAAATGTTAAGGCAAAAAGTCCAGGCATCCCAAGAAGATTTCTGATATAAGCTGAAAAAAATTAGAACTCCTTCTATGTTCAAGGTGGCATCTAAAAGTTGAGCATGTGATTTTGGCTCTATCTGCAAAGTGGGCAAGAAAAAAAATATTATGCTGAGTTTATGTTAACCCAATTATTGATTTTGATTATTAATAAAAGATATGAGTATATTCATTTTGCTACTAATAGATTTAACAAGTGTTACAGGGCTTAAAAATGTTTGATCAATCAAAAAGGATAAAGAAATATGTTTTGAATCAAGATTGAAAAAGAAATCTCAAAGTTCAGAGCCTGGAGTCGACACCCAAATGGTAAGGAGCTGACCCCAAGGTGTATCAGAAAGTTTCTGGGATTTTGGCATGGTTCGGAGTCGACACCCAAGGTTTCAGAGCCGACTCCAACCTGAGATACAGAGAAGTGCATTCTGTTTCAGTTTTTGGAGCCGACATCTAGAATTCGGGAGCCGACACCTGATATTTCGGGAGTCGACACCTGAGTTTCCGAGCCAATTCTAACATGGGAACAGAGAGCATATTTTATGGACTATTCTGGAGCCAACACTTATAGTTTTCTGGAGCCGACTCCCGAAAGCGACGAGCCGACACTTACCTTTTTCGGAGCCGACTCCCCAACAACTTTTTCTTTACTATTTTTGAACACCCGATTTGGAGCCGACACCTGAAAAGTTGGAGCCGACTCCAACCTGTCAGGATCGGATTTTCTATCTGTCAGAACGTACTCCAACGGTAAGATTTCTTTTCACCTAACTTCTAACGGCTATTTTCTTTGTGTGTAGAAGAATCCAAATGTCTCCAATGGCTAGTTTTTCCTCCTAAAACGTGGATTAAGGGATCTATAAAAAGGGGACCATCCATTTGAAAATAGGACGAAAAATTTAAGAGAAAATAGATTGAAAAATCTGAGAAGTATTGAGCAAGAAATCAAAAAGGAAAGAGTCAAAGTTCAAATCCATCAACTCCAGAAAAGCTCAAAGAGAAATCCAAGGCATTCAAGCTCAAAATCGGAGGATTTCCTAAGTAAAGAAATTAGAAGCAAAAGTCCTGATTTTTCCATCTTCTAAACTGCAAGTTTTTGAAGAATCTGAGCTGAGGCACTGATTCAACCTTTCCAAGAAGAAGAGGAAAAAAAGAAAAGAAGAAAAGCGCACATTCAAAGATCTTCAAACATGCTTTTCTAATCCTTATTTAGTTTATTATCTATTTGCTCATTTGAGGAGCTTTCTTGTATCTTAAACTCTATTCTCATTTACTGTTTACTAGTTCAATCAAGGGATTGATTAGTTGAGGTAGTTTACCTCAGGGACAAGCTAAGGATAGCTTGTGATTTGGGTTTTGTGCTGGTGAGCCCAGAAAACCAGCTGGATTCGTTGTAATCCCGGGGAAAACAATAAATTTTGAGTTGTGAGCTTGTAAAACAACTCGGCTGTAATCAAGTAGATTATAGTATGGACCCAAGTGGTACTTGGGAGTGACGTAGGTGTTGGATACACTGAACCACTATAAAATCCTTGTGTTTGCCGTATTTTGACTCTCTTACTCCATCTCTTCATTTGTGCTTAATATCTATCCAGCATATAATCTCATTTATTCCAAACACATATTTTTTTAAAGGGGCTAAATATTTTTTAACAACCCAATTCACCCCCCCTCTTGGGTTGCCATCTGGGCCAACAATTGGTATCAGAGCAAGTGCTCATTTGAATTTGGTCTAACAATCAAGAACAAAAGATCCAAATGGCAGCCCAAGCTAGTTCATCATATTTAGAAGGTCAATCACTAATCGACCTCCTTTATTTAATGAAACTAATTATAGTTATTGAAAGCTAGGATGAAGATTTTTATTCAAGCACTTGACTATGACCTATGGGGAATCATAGTTAATGGTCCACACACCCACACATTAGAGTAGACAACATGGTGATTCCTAAACCGAAAACGGAATGGAATGAACATGATAAGAAGTTGGCTCAGCTCAATGCTAAAGCCATGAATGTTTTGTATTGTTCATTGGATGCAAATGAATTTAATCGAATTTCTATATATATTCCGCAAAAGAAATTTGGGATAGATTAGAAGTTACCCATAAGGGTACTAATCAAGTAAAAGAATCAAAAATTAATATTTTGGTGCATAAATATGAACTATTTAGCATGGAACAAACTGAAACTATTACATGCATGTACACAAGATTCATGATATTGTAAATGGTTTGAAAAGTCTTGGTAAGACTTATACTAATTCTGAACTTGTGCGTAAAATTCTTAGGTCACTTTAAGATCATGGGAAGCGAAAGTGACTGCAATCCAAGAAGCCAAGGATTTAAATGTTTTACCTTTGGAGGAGCTACTTGGATCCTTAATGACTCATGAGCTGACTATGAAACAACATCAAGAGGAAGAAGTCAAAAAGAAAAAACTATTCTCTTAAGGCTGCAGAAAGTGAGGAAAGCTGCAGTGATGGTGATGATGATGAGGGACTGCACTCCTTGCAAAGAAATTCAAAAGGTTCATGTAAAGAAGAAGACCCTTCCATAAGAAGAGATATGGAACAAAAATGGAAGGAGAAAAGAAAAAGAGACAAGGACAAAGAAAAAGAGAAAGACCCCTTAATATGTTATGAGTGCAAGAAACCGGGGCATTTCAGATATGACTGTCCTCAATTAAAGAAACCTACAAGAAGAAGAAGAAATCTTATGTTTCAACATGGAGCGATAGCGAAGAATCTCTTTCGAGGAGGAACAAAAAGAAGTTGCAAACATTTGCTTCATGGCAAACAACGATGACGAGGTAAATACCGAAACCCTCAATGATGATTTTACATTTGATGAATTATATGAGCTTTCAATGAATTAGTCAATGATTTTAAAATTCTAAAAAGAAAAATAAGTTTTTGAAAAGTAAAAACTCAAATATGTGTAAAGAGAAAAATAAATTAACACTTGAAGTTAATGATTTAAAAGATGCAAAGGAGAGATTTCTAAAAGAAAAAGAATCAATCATGAATGAAAACCTTAACTTAAAGAAAGAAGTTGAAAAATACAAGAACATAGTTGATAAATTTACATATAGCTCTGAAAAACTAAATTTACTTTTAAGTAATCAACTGGCTATTTTTGATAGAGCTGGATTAGGATATAACCAAACATAAACAAAAATTTGTAAATAATTTCTTTGTTAATGACAAATGATGTTACATGTTACAATTGCAAGAAAAAGTAACAAAAAATTAAATGTTAAAGAAAGAAAATATGGGTTCCAAAAGGAACAATCTTTTTTGCTACTAACCATGAAGGACCCAAGAAGCTTGGGTACCTAAATATAAGACTTATCATTTTGCAGGAGTGTCTTGTGGCCAAAAGATCAAAGCGAAAGTGGTATCTCGATAGTGGCTGCTCAAGACACATGACGGGTGACAAAGATCAATTCATCACCCTTGAAAGCAAAAGAGGAGGAGTTGTTACGTTTGGTGACAATGGCAAAGGCCAGATCATGGGGTTTGGTAAAATTTAAATAACTCCCTCCATATTTATTGAAAATGTCTTATATGTTAATGGTTTAAAGCATAATCTAATTAGTATTAGCCAATTGTGTGATAAAGGTTTCAAAGTATCATTTGAAGCTTCTATTTGCACTATTTCTAATCCCATTGATAATAGCATTGTATTTATTGGAAATAAAATGGCAATGTGTACTTGATTGATTTAGATAATTTATCTACTAGTAATCATTACTTAGTTGCTAATAATGCTAATATGAATGAGATTGGATGGCTGGTGCAGATTAGGTCATGCAAGCACACACCTATTTTCAAAATTAATTAGAATGGATTTAGTAAAAGGCCTTCCACAATTAGATTTTGAAAATAACAAAGTTTGTGATGCATGTCAATTTGGAAAACAAACTAGAAACTCTTTCAAAACTAAAAACATTGTTCCACTTCTAGGCCACTTGAACTACTTCACATGGATCTCTTTGGACCTACTAGAACCACTAGTCTAGGAGGAAAGAAATATGGTCTTGTAATTGTAGATGATTATTCTGGATACACTTGGGTATTATTTTTAGCTCATAAAGATGAGACCTTTCCAATATTTCTAAAATTTTTTAAGAAGGTCACAAATGAGAAGAACAACACCATAGTGTCTCTTAGAAGTGATCATGGCACAGAATTCAAAAATTATTTATTTGAAAACTTTTGCATTGAAAATGACATTCATCATAATTTCTCTGCACCTAGGACACCACAACAAAATGGAGTTGTAGAAAGAAAGAATAGAACCTTAGAAGACATGGCCCGTACCATGCTATGTGAAAGCCAACTCCCAAAATACTTCTGGGCGGAAGCTATAAACATGACATTTACATTCTTAATAGAGCTTTAATTAGGCCAATCCTTAAGAAAACTCCTTATGAACTATGGAACAATAGAAAACTAAACATTAGTTACTTTCATGCATTGGTTGTAAATGTTTCATTCATAATAATGGTAAAGATAATCTTGGAAAATTTAATGCAAAATCAGATGCATATTCTTAGGATATTCAATATCTAGTAAAGCCTATAGAGTGTTTAACAAGAGAAACTTAATTGTAGAAGAATCTATTCATATAGTTTTTGATGAATCCTTAGCATCGAGTTCAGGAAAAATTGATGATGAAGAAGATAAATTTACTTGAGAGAGATATTGAAAAATTGAATATTGATGTATCTTCAAATCATGAACAAGAAGCTAAAGGTGATGATTCGCCTAGTGTTGATGTTGTTGATGCTAATCATAATGATGTAGATCTTCTAGAGATTGGAGATATGCCTATGGTCATCCAAAGGAATTAATTATAGGTGATCCATCTCAAGGAGTAAGGACTAGATCATCAATGAGAAACATCAATAATCATCTTGCATTTGTATCTCAAATTGAACCTAAAACGATTGAAGAAGCTGAAAAAGATAATAATTGGTTGTTAGCTATGCAAGAGGAATTAAATCAATTTACTAGGAATAATGTCTGGACCCTTGTAGATAGACCTAAAGATCATTCTGTTATAGGATCAAAATGGATATTTAGAAATAAATTAGATGAAAATGGTATAGTAATTAGAAACAAAGCTAGATTAGTTGCAAAAGGATATAATCAAGAAGAAGGAATTGATTTTGATGAAACTTTTGCACCTGTAGCTAGATTAGAGGCAATTAGATTATTACTAGCATTTGCATGTCATATGTATATCAATTTATTTCAAATGATGTTAAAAGTGCATTTTTAAATGGATTTATAAATGAGAAGTTTTTATTGAACAACTACCTGGTTTTGAAGATCATAAATTTCCAAATCATGTTTTTAAATTGCACAAAGCACTTTATGGTTTAAAACAAGCACCTAGAGCTTGGTATGATAGGTTAAGCAAATTTCTAGTTGAAAATGACTTTTTAGAGGAAATGTTGATAAAACACTATTTTTGAAAAGAAAAGACAAAGATTTATTGGTAGTACAAATATATAGATGATATTGTATTGGGTGCTACTAACAATCTCTTGTGTCAAGAATTTGCCAAGTTAATACAGGGTGAATTCGAGATGAGCATGATGGGAGAACTCAATTTCTTTCTGGACTCCAAATCAAACAAGAAAGAGAGGGAATCTTCATCAACCAAACAAAGTACACAAAGGAAATCCTCAAAAAGTTTGGGATGGAATCAATCAAACCCCTCGGAACACCAATGAGTCCCTCATGTAAATTAGACAAAGATGAAGATGGTAAGCCAGTTGATCAAAAATATTATAGAGGTATGATTGGATCTCTACTTTACTTAACAGCTAGTAGACCAGATATTATGTTTGCTGTTTGTTTATGTGCTAGATTTCAATCAGAACCTAAAGAATCTCACTTAATTGCTGTGAAAAGAATTTTAAGATATCTAAGTGGAACTAAAAATGTAGGATTATGGTATTCTAGAGACTCAACACTAAACTTAATTGCATATTCTGACTCTGATTATGTTATATGTAAACTAGATAGAAAAAGTACAAGTGGTGCATGTCAATTCTTAGGAAGTAACTTAATCTCTTGGTTTAGCAAAAAGCAAAATTTGGTTGCATTATCTACTGCTGAAGCCGAATATGTTGCAGCTGGAAGTTGCTGCGCTCAAATCCTTTGGATTAAGAGACAACTTGAAGACTATGGCATAACACTTGATAAAACACCTATTAAATGTGATAATACAAGTGCAATCAATTTAACTAAGAATCCAATCCAACATTCAAGAACTAAGCACATTGAAATTAGATATCACTTTATAAGAGAACATGTAGCTAGTAATGAAATCTGTCTTGATTATATTAGTACTGAAGAATAATTAGCTGACATATTTACAAAACCTTTGAGTGAAGAAAGATTTGTTACCTTAGAGGAGAATTAGGGATTTGTAACCCTTTGGAATGATTTTGAAACCCTTAAGGAATGACTATCTAGATTTCTATTAATTTCTTGAGATTTCTTTCATAATTTTAAGAACAATTTATCTAGTCATTTAAGCAATTTAATTCTCCATATTCCAATAATTTTTTCAAAAATTTATTGACCTTATTTGACAAGTTTCGACTGTTTAAAACTCATTTGTTTTTCTCTGAAACTGTCAGTGGAGTCGACACCTCAATTTGAGGAGTCGACACCTCTTCTGTGTCGCTCTTGGTCTTTGACCTTGGAGCCGACACCCGTGTAAGTAGAGCCGACTCCAGTTCGGGCGCTAACTGTGTTAGCGACTTGGAGTCACACCCGACTTTGCGGGAGTCGACACCTGGTGGTCCCAAATTAACTTTATTAGGGCAGAGTCGACACTTCTGCGATTTCTATCTTCCCCAAACCCTTTCCAAACTTTCTCCAAACCCTCTCAAAACCTCCCAAAGCCAAATACTCCCCAAATCTATCATTCCCAAAGATTTCAATGGCACCTAAGCATAGGGGATCGGTTCTTGATGCTCCTGTTGTTACAAGGAAACGTACGGCGAGGCGTCCAGTCCGTGAACCCACTCCGAATGATGATTCCTCATCAACACCATCAGATAATCCTGACCCCTCATCTCCACAGGTAGATACTTTAGCTGGGCGAGTTATTACAATGGGTAGAAAAGTATTTTGATTTCTTCGATTCCGAGGGTTTTGACATTGGAAGACAAATCAAGGAACTTGGTTGGGATAGAGTCTGTTCTTTGGATGTACCCACTTATACAGCACTTGTTAAAGAATTTTATCTGAATTTAGCTAGATGAGATGGTGGGATCGTTAGTTCTGTAAGAGGAAAGAGGATTCATCTTACCTTCCATATTTTAGGAAATCTGTTAAATATTCCTGTTACTAGATTTGCTGAAAATATTCATAGTGAGAGATCAGTTGCATTGTCAAGGATGTTAGGAAGAGAAATTTCTGAATTTAAAGAGGTTAGGGCAAACCAATTCCCACTTGAGCTAAGGCTATTACATAACATCTATAGTAGGATTTTATTTCCCAAGATTGGCCGTTTTGAGTATGTCTCAGAACTAGACATTGTTGTTATGGACAGTATCTTGACTGGTCAGCTTATAAATCTTGCTGGGATGATGATATGGTACATGGCTGAGGCTGGGGGCAAGAAGAGATCTTCACTGCCTTATGAAATGATCCTAACCTTAGTTTTTAGGAGTCAAGGAGTAGCTATTTCCGATAATGAGCCTTCGAAGAACCTAAGACATACTGACTACTACAGCTTGGCCACTGTGCACCGGATGGGTTTTGTGAAAGTAGATGGAAGATGGAGAGAAAAGGGCATTCTGGCGACAGGGTTGCGTATGTGCCTGGCCCTTCTGAGGTAGGACCTTCTGTGAGACAGAGCTCACCAGAGCCAAGTCAGGATGTACCTCCAGCTCCCAGCTCCTTCTGCTTTTGATTCATCTGTTGGTTTTTCGGATACTCAGTTAGAACAGCTAAGAGGCATTTTTGCTATTCACAAGGAAGAGATAAAATCTGAGTTAGATAATCAATTTATGAACTTGAGAGAGACTCTTTATTCTTTGGATGAAAGAGTTGGAAAAATTGAATACTCTTGGAGCCTTCACAGAATCCTAAAGAATGATCTCAAGAATATTTTTGAAGAACTTAAAGATATCTGTGGAGATTCAGAGACATATTCCAAATGTAATGTTGAACTTCAGGATAAGATTGCTTCTGCATGTACATTTGTTGATGAAAGACTGAAGGCCTTTGTTAAGACTCAAAGTGAAGGAATGGCAAGAATAGTAGAAGAACTGCAAAGATGCATTAGAACTAATTTTTGAAGTATCTTTGATGATTAGTATAGTTTGAAGTTTTAATGTAATGAAGTGTAGTTTGATGATTGATGGAGTAAAGTTTCATTTTGTAAAATGATGTAATGCTTGACTTTTTAATGTAATGAACTTATCAAAAATGAATGTCTTTTGATCCTTGAATGAACTTATCAAAAATAATGATTGATACTTAATGAATGTCTTTTTGATCTTTGAAGTATCTATTAATTTTGTTATTTCTCTTGAAACTTCCTGACCTTTTTGTTGATTACAAAAAAGGGGGAGAGTTATGTAAGTATTTGCAAATCGTATATGCATTAAATGTAAATCAAAAAGGAGGGAGAAATATTTAGCTTTTGTATATGCATTAAATCACATAAGTTTAATTTATTGGTATCTAGTTAATTGCACATAAGAAAAAGTAATTGCAATTGAGGAGAAAAGTAATTGCTATTGATATAACTACCTCATTGGGATCAATCATTAAAATTTTTTGTTAAAAGAAAGAATAGATGTTAAATTGAATATCATAGGGGGAGCTACCTCATTCAGGGGGAGCCTACCTGTAAGGAACAAACATTTGAGAAATTTGAAAATCTTATTATTTACTCATGCATATACTCAATGTTTTTATAATCATCAAAAAGGGGGAGATTGTTGACCAAATTATTGATTTTGATGATTAATAAAAGATATGAGTATATTCATTTTGCTACTAATAGATTTAACAAGTGTTACAGGGCTTAAAAATGTTTGATCAATCAAAAAGGATAAAGAAATATGTTTTGAATCAAGATTGAAAAAGAAATCTCAAAGTTCAGAGCATGGAGTCGACACCCAAATGGTAAGGAGCCGACCCCAAGGCGTATCAGAAAGTTTTTGGGATTTTGGCACGGTCCAGAGTCGACACCCAAGGTTTCAGAGCCGACTCCAACCTGAGATACAGAGAAGTGCATTCTATTTCAGTTTTCGGAGCCGACACCTAGAATTCGGGAGCCGACACCTGAGTTTCCAGAGCCGACTCTAACCTGGGAATAGAGAGCATGTTTTATGGACTATTCTAGAGCCGACACTTACAGTTTTTCGGAGCCGACTCCCGAAAGCGACGAGCCGACACTTATCTTTTTCGAAGCCGACTCTCCAACAACTTTTTCTTTACTATTTTTGAACACCCGATTTAGAGCCGACACCTGAAAAGTTGGAGCCGACTCCAACCTGTCAGGATCGGATTTTCTATCTATCAGAACGTACTCCAACAGTAAGATTTCTTTTTACCTAACTTCTAACGGCTATTTTCTTTGTGTGTAGAAGAATCCAAACGTCTCCAACGGCTAGTTTTTCCTTCTAAAACGTGGATTAAGGGATCTATAAAAAGGGGACCATCCGTTTGAAAACGGGATGGAAAATTTAAGAGAAAATAGATTGAAAAATCTGAGAAGTCTTGAGCAAGAAATCAAAAAGGAAAGAGTCAACGTTCAAATCCATCAACTCCAGAAAAGCTCAAAGAGAAATCCAAGGCATTCAAGCTCAAAATCGGAGGATTTCCTAACTGAAAAAATTAGAAGCAAAAGCCCGGATTTTCCCATCTTCTAAACTGCAAGTTTTTAAAGAATCTGAGCTGAGGCACTGATTCAACCTTTCCAAGAAGAAGAGGAAAAGAAGAAAAGAAGAAAAGCGCACATTCAAAGATCTTCAAATAGGCTTTTCTAATCCTTGTTTAGTTTATTGTCTATTTGCTCATTTGAGGAGCTTTCTTGTATCTTAAACTCTATTCTCATTTACTGTTTACTAGTTCAATCAAAGGATTGAATTAGTTGAGGTAGTTTACCTCAGGGACAAGCTAAGGATAGCTTGGGTTTTGTGCTGGTGAGCCCGGAAAACCAGCTGGGTTCATTGTAATCCCGAGGGAAACAACAAGTTTTGAGTTGTGAGCTTGTAAAACAACTCGGTTGTAATCAAGTAGATTATAGTGTAGACCCAAGTGGTACTTGGGAGTGGACGTAGGTGTTGGATACACCGAACCACTATAAAATCCTTGTGTTTGCCGTGTTTTGACTCTCTTACTCTATCTCTTCATTTGTGCTTAATATCTATCCAGCATATAATCTCATTTATTCCAAAGCACATATTTTTTTAAAGGGGCTAAATATTTTTTAACAACCCAATTCACCCCCCCTCTTGGGTTGCCATCTGGGCCAACAGTTTAGTATGCAAGACAAGTTAAAAAATTGAATGACTAATTGCATCATACATACTGAGTTCAAGATCATCATGCATGAAGCAAATTATTAAGCTTGAAAAAGAAAAAAATATCCTGATTTAACATGTTTTTAAACAAAATGAGTGTAGGTCACATAGTTTAGTCAAATGAATCTAGAATCTTACATGTCTTAAAAAATATTTAATGGTTTCTTGCACCAAGCTCAATTCATTCTCATGCTAAATAAGATGGTTAGGGAAAGTGTCACATGAAGGAAATCACTGAAAATTTCACTTAGCAATAAAATTTACCATATCATTACCCTCTCAAGTTATAGGACAAGCAAGCAAACAGGATTACGATACCCTAGTTATAAAATTACGACACCCTAGTTAAAAACTTACGACATCCATTCAGAAAATGTTAAGACAAAGGTTACATCCCCTAATACCTGGAATACCTATCATACGTGGCTTGGATTATGACTCCCTGTATGTCATAACATGCCACGAATACTAGAAGATTATTGATATGGGCCCAAAAAAAAATTATGACACCCAAGTTTTAAAATTACGACACCCAAGTTTTAAAAGTATGACACCTTAGTTAGAAATCTACGACACCCATTCAGAAAACATTAAGTTAAAGGATCCAAAAACCCCAGAAAAATTTCTGATATAAGTCAAAAAAAAATTACGACATCCCAGTTGTAAAATTATGACACCATAGTTAGAAACCTACGACATCCATTCTGAAAACATTAAGGCAAAGGATACATACACCCAGAGAATATTTTTGATATAGGTCAAAAAATTATGATACCCCGGTTGTAAAATTACGGCACCCTAATTAGAAACCTATTATACCTATTCAGAAAACGTTAAGGCAAAGGATCCAGACACCCTAGGAGGATTTTGATATAGGCCAAAAAAGAATTATGACATCTTAGTTGTAAAATTATGACACCCATTCAAAGAACGTTAATGTTTATATTCCAACCCCTAAAACCTAGAATACCTTTCATACGTGGCTTGGTTTGCAACTCTCAGAGTATCATAACATGCCACATATGCTAGAAAATTACTGATATAACACTTTAGTTAAAAGATTATGACATCTCTACAGAAAATATGAAACTAAAGGTATTGACCCCTTCTACCAGGAATATCCATTACTTTGACTGAGTTATGACTCTTAGAATGTCATAACATCTTGTGGATGCTAAATGAGTATTATATAGTTTTCTAATGCATTAACTTTCTCTAACTACCAAAATAGTTAGTGTAATAAAGGAACTATAAAAAGATATATAAAAAATATTCTGTAAAAGGTTTTTTACTTTCTATTGGAGATGACATTTTCTTCTAAAGTTATTAAAAAAGTCTTCAGTGGCTTATTATAATATCGGACTAAAACAATTTTTTATACCCAAAACTCAAAACACTTTTCAGAGCACTTTTTCAGAGCTAGAAAGAAGCTTATAACACCATTCAAAAACTGATTCCTTAGACCGGTCACTCACAGTACATTTCAAAGCGAGGAAAAATCTTACTCCAACCTTGGACTGATTCCTTATACTCGAAAGCCAAAGCCAGAAAGAATATTTTAGAATCAGAAAGAGTTTTTCATTAGCAAAATCTAAGCAAGATGGTGGGTAGAAGTAGGCTGAAGGGAAAGGCATTTTGGTCTACACACAATTTTCTAAAATGGCCGAACCATATTAATACACATCATGCTCAAAACTTAAGATCGTATACTTGCTATCCTGTCCCGTCGCGTCTAGTCATATAAGATCTATATGGATCCATAAGGAGGAACGGTGCAGTCCACGTAGAATTTGCTGTACCGAAGGCAATGTACAAATACTTTTCATTAACTTTTAAGTAGGGTTTTGATTTTTTTTTTTCACTGAGGTTGGGAGGATCTAGCTCAAAGCCTGAGCCTAAAGATGGGTTAAACAGTAACCCTTCATCTTCTATCCAAATTTAGTCTCTAAATTTTTAAAAAAGCTTTTTAAATAAATAATAATTTTTTGTTAATTATATATATATATATACTCAACAATCACTAATTTAATAATTTTATAAGTAATTTTATTTAATTATTTTAAATATTATTTATTTTTATATCTAATGGGGCCAGTAAACCCCATGACAATGGTGATGTACTCAGGTCGGACTCCCAGTTAGCCACCTAAGTCGGCCCTCTTTTAGCTAGCTTCAGCCTCGGCCAACATACCTCAGCCAGCCTCAACCTCGGCCAGCTTCAGTCTCTGCCAGCTTCAGCCTCGGCCAACATACCTCGACCAACTTCAGCCTCGGCCAGCCTCAGCCTCGGCCAGCCTCAGCCTCGGTCGACATATAGCCTCGGCCAGCCTTAGCTTCGGCCAGCTTCAGCCTTAGCCAGCCTCAGCCTCGGTCAGCTTCAGCCTCGGCCAATATACCTCGGCCAGCTTTAGCCTCGGGCAGCCTCAGCTTCGGCCAGCTTCAGCCTCGGCCAACATACCTCGGCTAGCTTCAACCTCGGCCAGTTGGCCTCAGCAACTACCCAAGCAGTTTTCTAGCAGCCACATTGTGGGGTCCACGTGCCTAGCTCCACCACCGTCCGCACAGGACAACAGACGTGCGACGTGGGGGATACATATGGCAAGCACTGTAATAGCCTCCTATGCCCTGCAAGCCTGCAACAACCTACAATAACCATCCAAATCATGTGGCCATCCACTCTGATGGAACTTGACCCACCAACTATGCAACCACCCATATTAGATGAAACATAGCCTGCAACTCTGACAAATCACATGGAGGCTAGCTCCACTGTGCTGCCTCTGTTGGCCCAGATGGTAACCCAAGAGAGGGGGGGGGGGGGTGAATTGGGTTCTTTAAAAAATTTAAAAATTAAAACTTAAAACCAATTAAGTTAACTAGCAAATTAATGCAACAATGTAAAGCATAATAAGAGAGAGATAGAGGCAAGCATAACAAACACAAGAAATTTATAGTGGTTCAGTGTAACCAACACCTACGTCCACTCCCAAGCAACTCTTGAGTCCACATTATAATCACCCAGGTTACAGTCGAGTTATTTTACAAGCTGACAACTCTAACTTATTGTTTTACATGGGGTCACAACGAACCCAGCTGGTTTTCTCGGTTTCACCAGCACAAAACCCAATGTAAGCTATACTTAGCTTACTCCGAAGTTAACAACCTCAACTAATTCAATCCCCTGATTGAATTAGTAAACAATAATTCAATAAATATTTTATAGCAATTTTAAAGCTCCTTAAATGAGCAAATATGCAATATAAATGAATAAAGGTTGGAAAAGCCTGATTGAAGCAAGATTGATGTTAGCTTTTCTTCTTTTCTTCCTCTCTTTTGACTGGTTGAATCAAGAAGTAGCTCTGATTCTTGAAGACGAAGCTTTAAAGAGAACTTGAGGAATTAGGGCTTTTTGGCTTTTCTCCTTTTCTTCTTTGAGAATCCTTTGAACTTGAACTATTTGAAGCTTTTGAATTGTTCATGAATCTCTCTTGAAATGGGCGTGGACTCAGAGATTTTTCTTTCCCTCTTTCTTTTCAAATTTCTCTCGATTTTTTTGTTATTTTCTTGATTTTCTGTCCTTTTTCAAACGAATGAATCCCTTCTTTATATAGAGATTATGTGAGAAAGTAGCCGTTATAGGGTAGGTGGATTGCTTCCTCACGCAAAGAAATAGATCCGTTGGGGGTTAGGTGAAGAAATGTTATCATTAGAGCTAATCTGGCATTTTTGAAAATCAATTCTGACAGGTTGGAGTTGGCTCCAACTTTTCATATGTCGGCTTCAGATCATATTTCATAAATAGCAAAAAGTTGATTCGATGAGGAGTCGGCTCTGACTTTACAAAGTGTCGACTCCCCTCAGACTAGAGTCGGCTCCCAAAAACTGATATGTCGACTCCTGAAAATGCTCAAAAAACCAAGTCTTTGTTCTCAGGTTGGAGTCGGCTCCCAAAATCCATGTGTCGACTCCGACTACTGAAGCAAAAAATAGACTCTCTGTGTCTCATGTTGGAGTCGGCTCTACCTATTCATGTGTCGGCTCCGAAACCTCATGTGCTGGCTCCGAAACTCTAGGTGTCGACTCCGAACTGTGCCAAAAATATATAACTGCTCTGATACACTCTAGAGTCGGCTCTAATGGTTCTAGGTCTCGGCTCTAAGTTCTGAACTTAAATAAATTCTTTTTGAACTCTTTCAAAACTGATTCCTAAGGCTTTGTTTGGATCATTGAAGGGGAAGGAAGGAGAGAGTAAAAAGAAGGAAAGGGATGGAAGGGAAAGGAAAGGGAAGGAATGGTTGCTCTTCTTCTATTATTTGGAAAGGATGAAAAGGAAAGGAAGGGTAATATCAATTATCTTGTTTGGATAGAGAGAAAAAAAAGGGGAAGAGTTGTGTGACAATTATATCCCTTCAAAATAGGAAATAAACCGGGAAATGAAAGAATGAAGAATAGAAAATAAAGGGGTATTTTGGTCTTCCTAGAAAGTATGACTTAAACTTTTTCCCTCCCCCAGCTTACCCCTCGATTTGGGGGTTAACAAATTTACGCTCGCTGGGAGGAAAAGGAGGGAAACTGGTTACTCCCATTCTCTTCCCCCTCTTTGTTTCACCCTCCTCCCAAACAAGATAACTTATGACCTTTTACCTCCTTTCCCTTCCCCTCCCCTCCATTCCCTTCCATCCAAACAGACCCTAAGTGTCATTTGAATAAACAACCAATCTTAATACCTGAAATACTTATCAAATTTATCAGAAACATAATGAACATAATGAATATACTCATGACTTTTGTTAATCATCGAAATTAATAATTGGGTAAATAATTCATCAATAATTTTCCCAACAATCTCCTTATTTTTGATGATGATAAAAACACTGAGTAAATGCATAAGCAATTAATACATAATTACTACTCAATTTAAAATAAAAGTTAAGCTCCCCCTTAGTGAGGTAGCTCCCCCTAAATTTGTGCATATGTTAAGTTCATTGAATCTTCATACACATCTTGAATTCATTTGAACAAAATGTATTATTGAAGTATTATTCTTAAGTGTCATTCTCTTTATTATCTTCTCCCCATCGTACATTCAATTATAACTTTTATGCATATATAAATGTCATTTACTTCTCCCCCTTTTTTGTAATCAACAAAAAGGTTAAGAAGTTACAAATAGTATAGATCAATGCATTAAACATTAAGTGAATCAAAATTCAATTCAAGTCACTCAATATCAAAGTTCAAAGATAGCAAATATGATATTCATTAAAGTATCAAAACATTACATCACAATTGCTTTCATACATAATTTAACTATAACAAAATGTTACTTCAATTACATCAAAACATCAAAAAATATATTATCCTAAACATCAATTTCTAATTACATCAAAAGCAAATCAAACATCAAAATCTAATAAGTCTTTTGAGCTCTTCAAGAATCTTTCCCATTCCTTCACTTTGAATCTTGATAAAATCATTCAATCTTCTGTCAATGAATGCATATGCCACTGTAATTTTCTCTTGTAATTCTGTATTGCACTTTGAATATATATCTGAGTCTCCTCCTATATCCTTGATCTTTTCAAATATATGCATTAACTCTGTCTTCAAGGCTTCTGAAGATGATCCAAGGGATGACTCAATGCTTCTAATTTTATCTTCCAAAGAGTAACACATTTCTCTTATACTAAGCAATCTACTATCAATTTCAATCTTCATTCTTTTTTTATGAATACCAAATAACTCCTTAAGCTACTCTAACTGAACACTAGAAAAACCAGCAGAAGAAACAAGCAATGGTACAGGTGCAGAAACTGGAGTAGGTGCCTATGGTGGTGATGATCTGCTAGGCTCTGTGACCTTTTCTTTCCCATCTGCCATCCACCTTCACGAATTCCATCCTATGCACTGTAGCCAAGCTGTAATAATCAGCGTGCCTAAGGTTTTTCATGGGCTCACTATCAGAAATAACAACTCCTTGACTTTTGAATGCCATGGTCAGGATCATTCCATAAGGCAAGGTTGATCTCTTCTTATTCCCGGCCTCAGCCATGTACCAAATTATCATACCCGCTAGGTTAATTGGCTGACCCATCAGAACACTATCCATAATCACTATGTCTCGCTCTGAGACATACTCAAACCTACCAGTTTTAGGAAACAAGATCCTGCCACATATATTATGTAAAAGTCTAAGCTCAAGGGGCAATTGGTTTGCCCTAACTTCCTCAAACTTAGTAAAATCTCTTCCTAACATCCTTGTCAAAGCACCAGCCCAGTCACTGTGACTGTTAGCAATTAATCCTACAACAGGGATTTCCAAAAGATTACCTAAAATTTCGGATGTGAGAAGGATTCTTCTTCCTCTAACCATACTGACTAATCCTCCATCTCCTCTTGACAAATTGAAGTAAAATTCCTTGACTAGAGCTGGATATGTGGGAACATCTAAGGAACATACCTTTTTCCAACCAAGCTCCTTGATTTGTCGCCCAATAGCAAAACCATCGGCCTCAAAAATATCAAAATCCACTTTCCTTCCCATAGTGATGTTCGGCCGGCTATGGTATCAATTTATGGTGAGGAGGGGCTAGGTATAGCACTAGGAGTGGATGCAGTTGAGCTGGAGGATGAATCCGGAGTAGGTTCACGCGCCGGACGCCTTGCTGTACGCTTCCCGTCATCACTCTACCTCCAAACAACGATCCTCTATGCTTATGTGCCATTAAGTGCTATGGAGAGGCTAATTTGAGAAATTTAGGGTTTTAGGATGAGTTTGGAAGAGTTTGGAAACGTTAGGAGACGATTGGAATAGAAGAGGTGTCGACTCTGCCCTAAATAAGTCAACCTGGGACTACTTGTTGGGAA
The DNA here is from genome assembly GCA_900491605.1 of Calamus simplicifolius. NCBI lineage: Eukaryota > Viridiplantae > Streptophyta > Magnoliopsida > Arecales > Arecaceae > Calamus > Calamus simplicifolius. The sequence continues at coordinate 32,456 of UESW01003999.1, read as the reverse complement.
TTATATCCCAAAGCCAATCATTTGATGATTATGCTAATATAAATTATATATAAATTGATATATTAATAAAAGTTATTTGGTAGTTTATTCATTACAAGAACATCTTCTTAATACTCCTGATTGTAATGAAGCCCTTAGGATCTTCCTTCACGATAAAGAAGGATTTATCTTTGAAGGTCCTCAAAAAGGTTCACGACCATATAATATACTATGACAGGGCCATAGTACTATCAATTATAGGATGTTGTATATCATATTTATTGGTTGTCTTCTTAACCAAGGAGTGTAGAGACACTGGTATGATATACAGGTGAAAGTGTAAGAGTACATTTCACCGAACGTGACTCATTTTTGGATACTCTACTGTCAAGAGTTAATTCGAGAAGATATAGGTATAAGTATCCTTCAGACCTGAAGATCACAACCAGTGGCTTACAAGCAACTCATTGTACTTAGGTGCTGGACCACCTGGATTTCTAATCCAGCTACGAAAGGTTACTGGGTGCAGTCAAGTACTTGTGGTAGTCAGTTATGGATCAAGATGGAATTTGACCTATCCCGTTAAAAGGAGAAATGCTTGTGTTTCAATTTAGTGAGACCTTGGCCAAGACACTTCATGTGAAAGTCACATGATCACTAAAATTGAAATCACTTTATGAATTTGCTATTTAGAGTTGACATGCTCTTAAGCCATCCTTAGCATTTGTGGTCAAGAGGATGAATTATACGGTAACTATTTCTTAGGGTTCCTGGAGTTTGCTCGGCAACTCTTCGACCTATTCGGACGTCGGGTTCCATTGCTAGATGGGCACATCGATTAGTATAGAAAGTTATTTTTATGTTACCGGCTTAGGTTTGAACCTAGAGAGTTACACGCATAGAAGTTTCCTAGGATGATCTGTTTGCTGATCAACGATTAAGAATCGTATATGATTTAATTAATCAATTTGATTGATTGAATTATCTCAATTGGGTTAAGTACAATTGAATAAGATTCAATTTGGTTTAAGTCTATTAGAAGGACTAGTCAATTTTAAATATTGATTTAAAATTAGACTTGATTTGGATTTAAATAGATTTAGGACTAGCCAAATTTGATTTGGGCTAGGACCATGATCTATGTGGGTTCAGTCCAATAAATTCAGATTAGCTTAAACCAAAAACTAAACCCAAATCTCTCGCATAAGTCTGCGAGATTAAATTCACATATAGAATTTAATGTCTTGCATTAATCTTCTCCAAACAATTCCGTCGGAATTCTAAAGTGTTAGAATTTATATGGAATAAATGCCCCTCTTTGTATTAACCAAGCACTATGATTCGATGACTCTTTGGTTTTTACTGAACGTCAGAATTAACCAAGCGCTACAGTTTGACGACTCTTTGGTTTTTTACCGAACGTCGAATTAACCAAGCACTATGGTTCGGCGTCTCTTTGGTTTTCGCCAAGCGGTGGAATTCTAAATATTAGAATTTAATGGGCTGGCTAAAAAGAGACTATAAATAGAGGACATCCCTCACCAGATTACACAGAAGAGAAAAACAACACACGATATGTCGTGAATTGATTTTCTAAAGAATTAGAATAGAAAATCCTAGTGATTCTAGTGCTAACGGAAGTGTGGAGGATCCTAGACGAAGAATTCAAGTGGAAGGATTCAAGATCAGTAAAGTCATTTTCCGCAAGCTTGCACTTCCAGGAATCCGATCATTCGGGGCTTCGCGTGGATGATACTAGAGGCCAGACGATTGAACGGCTGCAGAGCATAAAAGGATTTACCAATTGCCTTTAAGGTAAGTGATATGATCCCTAGATCTTAAGGTATGCTTCAAGATAAGAAGTATGACTTCTTGCCTTGAAGATCAAGACATGATCTTGATAGTTTTATTTATATGCATATTTTGGATCAATCGATCCTATATACAAGGCAAAGATATGATCTTGATGCATGTTAGATAGATTAGTATGTAATCTTTAAATTTCCGCATTGATAATTGTTATCAATTTTTTAAAACATGCATACCTCGGAGATTGTTTCTCCCTACAAATGGTATCAGAGTGATGGTTTCGTATTGATCTAATTTATTGTATGTAAATTAATGCTCCTATTAATTGTGTAATCAAGGCTAAAATAAATCACAGGTCTATTCGGTCATAGATGGATTGAAAATCCAAATTACCATTCAACGAGGTATTCTGTGACATATTGCCATGATAATTTAAATTGATCTTTGGCTTCAAAACACTGATTACACACACTCTCAAAATATGTTTTATATTTGATACATATTGATGTTGTATAAAAACATGATATTTGCATATTTAGTATAAAACATAGATATGATATATGATAGCATGATGTCTATGTTATGAAACATACAAATATTTATGAGAGTCTAATTTGAATTTCAAATGTTAATTCATAATCTCTTTAGATATAATCTAAATATAGGAATTATGAGTAGTAACATAATACATGTGATGCTTGATTGAAATATATGACATGTAAACATGAAATATATTTAATTCTTTGGGTCAGCTAAATCTGGTCCATAAAGGGTTAGACCCTAAGGTTTAAATCAACTGGACTATAAGAGTATTTGATTAAATCTAATTAGATTAGGTTAAGAATGCTCTAAATCAAACAATAGTTGTAGTTGATCATGTCCTTCTCTTTGATTAAACCAAATGGAAGTAGATTAGGCTCCGTGGTTGAGCATGAATCTCTTAGATAGTCAAATCAGAATTGGTTAACCATATGATGTCAAGGTGAGTTGGTAAGTTGCTCTAGGATCAATGATCAAATGGTTTTTAATTGGGAGCTACTTGTATTGATGCGTCTTTAACGAGTTAGTGGCATATCCCTCCTATCGATCTCACTCACCTAGTCAATGTGGTAAACCATTTATGATTCAGATCATTTACCTGATTCGGGTTAACCCATGCCTGTAAGAAAATCAGTCTGACTGATTTAGGTGTCACTTAACCTGACTTAATCTTATTTTATTCTACCGATTTCATAGATTCAGTGGGAGAACTTGATTAGTCAATTTATCTATAGCTTATTAAATCATCTAAAATTATTAGGTCCTTAAAATGAAATAGTTATATGATAACTAAATCATAGCCTCCCATTAAGATGGATGATAATGAGTCCGATGTCTTGATAATCATTGGAGGCACTCCATGCCTGGTACTTATCAACCATCGAAATTATCATTCATTATATGATAAGTCAGCGTAACTATTACATAGACAGTTAGGTGAGCCGAGCTTTACTCGGGCTTAGTTGTCTATTGATAGGTTACACTGATTATATCATTTAATGGTTGGATCTAACTAGAACTTTCAGTGGAGGCACTTCATGCCTGCTGAAGAGGTATATGGGGCAAAACTGAACACTAAGAATTGTTTGGGAAAACAATTGGTTTTGAACCTACTCTTAGATGCATATGGGTTAGCCAAGCTTCACTTGGGCCTGTATGTAGTTTATGTAGATCTTAGTACCCGCTAAAGAATTAAGAATAATTCTTCGAATTGGGGTGTAGAGGCTGCCAATTTGAACAAAATAGTGAAAGAATCTTTAGACTAAAGTCCAAGTCTTTAGACTGTATCAATTTATATACTAATAAACTTTAGTGTTTCCTTCTACAGAACATGGCCACTAATTTATCATTAAGGTCCCTATTGGATAGTGACAAGTTGAATGGTTCCAATTTCAATAGCTGGTTCAGAAAACTTAAGATCATCCTTGAGCATGAGAGGATTCTATATATTCTGAATAATCCTGCACTAAAGATACCTGATGCAAACACCCAAAGTTCTGAGAGAGACACTTATCAGAAGTGGCTCAATGATAGAACTAGCATGTGTTGTATCATGCTAGCAGCAATGAACGATGAATTCTATCGCCGGTTCGAGAATGCTCAACCAGAAGAAATCATTCAAGCGTTGAATGAATCTTTCGGCACACCCGATGATGTTGAAAGGCACAAGACTAGTTGTGCTATTTTCAATGCTCGAATGAGGGATGGATCTCTTGTCACTGATCATGTATTGTATATGATCGAGAAGATAGAACTCCTAAGCAAGCTCGGCTTTCCCTTACATGAGCAGTTGGGAAAAGATGTGATCCTGAATTCCTTGCCTCCATCCTTCCGACCTTTCCTTACTCATTTTCGAATGACAAAGTCTGCAGTCAACTACCACGGTTTATTGGGGTTGTTACAGAACTTTGAGAAGGATAACCAGCTCTCTAAAGGTTTGGTTAATGTGGTTGAAGGATCTAAGGTAGGGCATAAACCCTTTGGGAAAGGGAAGAAGAAAAAGAATAATAAAAATGTGCAACATGCTAGGACATCTATAAGGGGTCAGATGCAGAAAAAAAGTTGATAAAAGTCAAGTTGAATGCTTTCACTGCAAGATGCAAGGGCACTGGAAGAGGAACTGTCCTCTTTATATTGCCACACTTGATCAAAACAGGCCAAAGAAGAAAAAGGAGCAAGATGTTGCTCAACAAGGTATTTATATGATAACACCTTGTAATTTTTCTGTATATGATAATCAGACCTGGGTATTGGATACCAGGAGTCCTTTTAACATTTGTAATTCATTACAGGGACTACAGGTCACCAAAAGATTTGAGGACAATGAAAGATTCCTTAATGTCGGCGATGAAGATTAGTTCCAGTTTTGGCATTAGGAGTTCTTGAAATAGTTTTCAATAGAAATGTCATTATACTAAATGATTGTCATTTTTGCCCAACGTTCTTGTTGAACGTAATTTCTGTAGGCCTTCTGGCCAAAAGTCATTATAAAATTTTAATAAAGGATGTTACTTTGAATATCATTATGAATGGAGTCACTGTAATGACTGGGCATTTATCTAGTGGCATTATATATTATCACAGCCTGTGAATATAGTGTACAATTCAAGTAAGTGCCCTAGAACAACTAATGTCACAGACATTTATCTTTGGCACCATCGGCTGGGTCATATCAATAAGAACAGATTAAACGGGTTAACTCAGGAGGGCATCCTTCGAGTTGATGATTGTGAATCATTAACTACATGTGAATTCTGTCTTCTTGGTAAAATGACCAAGTCATCTTTTACTGAAAAATGTGAAAGAGCCAAAGAGCTATTGAGTCTAGTACATACTGATGTATGTGGACCAATGAGCACTTGTGCCAAAGGTGGATATTACTACTTCATTACTTTTATAGATGACCTTTCTAGATTTGGTTATGTCTATCTTATGAGACATAAATATGAGTCGTTTGAAATGTTCAAACTATATCATAAAGAAGTAGAAAAATAAATAGGAAAATGTATTAAGACCCTTCGATCAGATCGAGGAGGCGAATACCTTTCCAATGAATTTGTGACATATTTAAGAGAGAATGAGATTCTCTCCCAATAGACTCCTCCTGTAACACTGCAGCATAACGGTGTGTCAGAAAGAAGGAATCAAACTCTGTTAGACATGGTTCGGTCCATGATGGGTTTTGCGAGCTTGCCAATATCATTTTGGGGATACGCATTAGAATCAGCTTGTCATATTCTTAATAAGGTTCCAAGTAAGTCTATTTCTAAAACTCCACATGAGATGTGGTTTGGATATAAACCGATTATTACCTATCTGAGAGTCTGGGGGTGTCCGGCTTATGTGAAACGTGCAAAATCAGACAAACTTGAACCCAAATCTGACAAATGTTTTTTATCGGCTATCCGAAAGAGACCAAAGGATATTAGTTCTACAATACTGAAGAACAAAAGTTGTTCATTAGTAATAGAGCAGTTTTTCTTGAAAAGGAGTTCCTTAGTGAAGGAACAAATAGCTCTAATGTTGAACTTAAGGAAGTTCATCAAGTAGAAGGAACAACACAAACCAATGAACCCTTAGAATCTGAGTTGATTAGATCAAACTCAAAACCCATTTTAGATGCACCATTAAGGCGATCTGGTAGAGTACCACATCAACCGGACAGATACTTAGGTTTCTTGGTCCAGAATGATGATCCTGTTGAACTCGATGAGAACAACGAGGATCCGATCACCTATATAGATGCTATGCAAAGGACTGACTCTAATAAATGGCTTGAGGCCATGAAATCCAACTTGACTCCATGAAGGACAATAATGTATAGACATTAGTTGACCCACCCAAAGGGATAAAACCCATAGGGTGTAAGTGGGTTTTCAAGAGGAAAGAGGCGCAGATGGAAAGGTTGAGACCTATAAAGCACGTCTGGTTGCTAAGGGGTATCGTCAACGTTATGGTATTGACTATGACGAAATGTTTTCTCCTGTGGCAATGCTGAAATCCATTCAGATTATGCTAGCTATAGCAGCACACTTCGATTATGAGATTTGGTAGATGGATGTTAAAACCGCTTTTCTAAATGGCGATTTAGAAGAACAAGTGTATATGATACAGCCTGAAGGTTTTATATCTGAAGACGAGTCTAAAGTGTGCAGGCTACAGAAGTCTATTTATGGACTTAAGCAAGCATCTAGGAGTTGTAACATACGATTTGATAAAGTGATCAAATCTTATGACTTTATTAAGAATAAAGAAGAACCTTGCATTCATAAATGGGCTAACGATTCTGTTATTATATTTTTTTGTATTATATGTGGATGATATTCTCTTAATCGGGAATGATATCCCTGCATTACAAGGAATAAAGACATGGTTATCATCACAATTCTTCATAAAAGATCTGGGAGAAGCATCATACATCATAGGGATGAAGATCTATAGAGATATATCTAAAAGGATGCTTGATTTATCCCAATCTACGTACATTGACACCGTGCTAAAGAGGTTTAGCATGGAGAATTCCAAGAAAGGCTATCTTCCGATAGGGCATGGAATTCATCTTTCTAAGAAGGATTGTCCGACAACTCCTAATGAAAGAGAACGTATGAGTCAAATTCCATATGCTTCAGCAGTGGGATCGATTATGTACACCATGACATTTACAAGACCAGATGTGGCATACTCACTAGGAGTAGTAAGTAGATACCAATCTGATCCAGGAGAAAAACACTGGCAAGTTGTTAAGACAATCTTTAAGTATTTGAGAAATACTAAGGACCAGTGGTTAGTCTATGGAGAGTCTGATTTGAAACTTGTTGGATATACTGATTCCAATTTCTAATCAGATCATGATGATAGAAAAGTGTATTGGGTTTTGTGTTTATCCTGAATGGTGAAGCTGTTTGCTGAAAAGTTCCAAGCAACATACAGTGGCAGATTCAGTATGCGAGGCAGAGTACATCGCTGCATCAGATGCTGTGAAAGAAGCTGTGTGGCTGCGAAAGTTCATCTCCGAGCTTGGAGTGACACCTTCCATAGATGGACCATCCTGTTGTACAGTGACAGCACTGGTGCCATAGCTCAAGCAAAGGAACCATGAGCATATCAGTGCACCAAGCACATACTGTGCCGGTTTCATCTTATTCGAAAGATTGTAGACCGAGGTGACATAAATCTTCAGAAGATTGATGGAAAGAAAAACCTAGGTTACCCATTTACTAAAGCACTCAGCATCAAGGAGTTTGACAACTATAAGTTGAAGATGGGTATTAGATACTGTAATGAGTGGCTTTAGGCTAAGTGGGAGTTTGTTGAGAATTGTATCCTAAAGCCAATCATTTGATGATTGAGCTAATGTAAATTGTATATAAATTGATATATTAATAAAAGTTATTTGACAGTTTATTCATTACAAGAACATCTTCTTAATACTCCTGATTGTAATGAAGCCCTTAGTGTTGGCCCAGATGACAACCCAAGAGGGGGGTGAATTGGGTTCTTTAAAAAATTTAGCCTCTTAAAAAAAATTGTTTGCTTAAGATGAATGAAAATAAATGCAATGTAAATATAAAGCACAATGAATAAATAGAGATAGAGATAGAGACAATGGAAGCATGGCAAACACAAAGATTTTATAGTGGTTCGGTGTATCCAACACCTACGTCCACTCCCAAGATCCTACTTGGGTCCACACTATAATCTCCTCGATTACAGCCGAGTTATTTTACAAGTTCACAACCCAAACTTGTTGTTTTACCCGGGATCACAACGAATCCAGCCGATTTTACGGGCTCACCAGCACACAACCCTAAACTGAAGCTAAACTAGCTTGACCCGAGGTTAACAACCTCCACTAGTTCAATCCCCTTTGATTGAACTAGGCACAAACAAATATAAGAATGTTTTACAAAGTTTCACAGCTCCTCAATGAGCAAATATTCAAAGATAAGTAAATAGGTTTAGAAAAGCCTGGTTTGAAGTTGTTTGGCTTTGAGCTTTTTCTTCTTTCCTCTTCTCCTTGCTAGGTTGAATCAAGCCTCAGCTCCGATTCCTCACAGTAGATGCAGTTGAGAAGATTGAAAAGTTGGTCTTTTTCTTCTAGTTGAGAATCCTCCGATTTTTACTATTTGAATGGCTTGGATTCTTCTTTGAGCTTTGTGGAGTGGAAGGATTTGAATTTGAAAGCTCCTCTCTTGGATATAAGGCTCAAGACTTCTCGGATTTTGATTTTTGATTTTTGTCTATCTGTTTCTATCTCTCTTCAACGGTTGTTTTTCCCCCTTTTTATAGATTTTCCTTTGATTCATTTTTGGATGGAAATCTAGTCGTTGAAGTGTACCTGGAAGGATTTTTCATTCATAAAAAATAGCCGTTAGATGTCAGAAATCAAAAATATTACCGTTAAAGCTAATCTAACATTTTTAATTTTTCGTCCAGATGGGTTGGAGTCGGCTCCAACTTGTCAGGTGTTGGCTCCAGATCGTTTTTCCATAAATAGTAAAATCTGAGTTCGTCGTGGAGTCGGCTCCGCAAAAGTAAGTGTCGGCTCGCCGTCGTCAGGTGTCGGCTCCCGAATACTGTAGGTGTCGGCTCCAGGATGCTCAAAAAAATCAACGTTCTGTCCCCGCATCGGAGTCGGCTCCAGACACTGTAAGTGTCGACTCCGAAACTTTAGGTGTCGGCTCCGAAACTCTAGATGTCGGCTCCAGGTTGTATAAAAAATCAGATTAAAATTGAATTGGCCATGGGGTCGGCTCCAGACTTTCTAGGTGTCGACTCCAAGCTCTGAAACTTTGAAATCTCTGATTTGTATTTGATTCAAAATTCATTTCTTAATTCCTTTAAATTGATCAAATAAATTTAAGTCATGAAACACTTATAAAATCCATTAGTAATCAAATAAATATACTTAATTCCTTTATTAATCATCAAAATAATAAATGGATCAACAATCTCCCCCTTTTTGATGATTATAAAAACATTGAGTATATGCATAGAATTCTTAAATTAAAAAAAATTAAGGAAGTGATCTTTACGAGTAAGCTCCCCCTGAATAAGGTAGCTTCCCCTATGAAGTTCAAATTATTCTTCCTCTACTTTACACATTTGGTACTTAAGATTTCTTTGTGCATAGACAAATCAATTTGATTATTAATCCACATCAATAACTCAATATCATATTAATCAATTAATTCCATTAATGTTTTCATATAAATCAATTAAATAACTCAATTTTTCATATTAACCAATTAATGCAACATAACATTCTCCCCTTTAATGCAATTAACAACTATAATTCTTTCCATATAATTTTCTCCCTCTTAATGCATATACAATCCTAATTCTCTCCCCCTTTTTTGTAATCAACAAAAAGGTAAAGAATATTTTACTGCATCAAAAGATAATTGCATCAAAAGATAATCAAAGGATAATTTCATTTCAACAAAAGTCAAATATTACATAAAAAACTTTTCATTCATCAACATAAACTTCACTACATCAACATATAGTCAAGTATTACATAATTCTCTCCCCCTTTAAACTTCATTATATTAACTTCATTATAAAAACTTCATTACATCAAAATGTAAACTACATTTCAACAAAATTAAACATATTATNATCAACATATTGTCAAGTATTACATAATTCTCTCCCTCTTTAAACTTCATTATATTAACTTCATTACATCAAAATGTAAACAACATTTCAACAAGATTGAACATACACTACATCAAAAGTTCTTTCTAACTATTCTTGTTAAATGGTCTACTATATTTTTCATTCCATCACATTGAAGTCTAACATAATCTTTTAGTCTCTCATCACAAATGTGCAAGCTGTTGTGATTTTGTCTTGAAGTTCGGCGTTGCACTTTGAATAAGTTTCACCATCTCCACAAATCTCTTTAAGCTCTTCAAAGATGTTCTTCAAATCACCACTTAAAGATTCTGCGGAGGAGTTGAGAGTTGATTCAATCTTTGCAATCCGATCATCAAGGGAGTAAAGTGATTCTTTTAAATTCATAAATTTACTGTCAAACTCATCCTTCTGAGCTGCAAACAAACTTTTTAATTGCTCCATTTGAAGGTCTGAGAATCCAGTCGAAGAAGTGGATGGTTGATCATAAACTTGTGCAGGTGCAGGAGCAGGAACAGGAGCAGAAATGGGACTCCTAGGCTGTGGAGAAGGAACCCTAAATGATGGTCCAGCCTCGCAAGGCTCAGAAACTCTCGGCATAGGGGCTCTTTCATCTAGGTGTCCTTTCCTATCCCATTGACCATTCACCTTGACAAAACCCATCCGATGCAATGTAGCCTAAGCTATAGTAATCTGTGTGCCTTAGGTTCTTGGAAAGTTCATTCTCTTGAATTACAACCCCTTGGCTCTTGAATACCATAGTTAGTACCATTCCATACGGTAGGGATGATCTCCTTTTCCCTCCAGCTTCTGCCATATAAAAAATCATCATTGCTGCCAGATTGATCGGCTGCCCAGTTAGAACACTGTCCATAACCACAATGTCTCGCTCCGAGACATACTCAAACCGACCAGTTTTGGAAACAAATCCTACTGCATATATTGTGTAATAATCTCAATTCTAGGGGTAGTTGATTGGCTCTAATTTCTCAAACTCTGTTACATCCCTTCCTAACATCCTTGAAAGGGCTGCTGACCTATCACTATGCATGTCAGCTGCTAAACCAGTGATGGGATGCTGAGGAGGTTTCCGAGCTTTTGAAAGGTGAGATGAATCCTTTTCCCTTTAACATTGCTTACTAAACCTCCATCCCCTCTAGCCAAATTGAAATAGAATTCTTTTACTAGGGCTGGATAGGTAGGAACATCAAGAGAACACAGCTTATCCCAGCCCATTTCCTTCAATTGTCTCCCGATTGAAAAACCTTCGGATTCAAATAGGTCAAAATCAACTTTTCTACCCATTGTGATGACTCTATCAGCTAGGGTATCTACCTTGTGGAAGATGTGTTGGGATTGTCAGAATCTGTGGACGAATCGCTGCTTGGAGTCGGCTCACGAACGGGACGACGTGCGGACCGCTTTCCCGTAGTTACCGGCGCTCCAACCACTGATTCTCTCCTTTTGGGTGCCATTTGATCTTTGGAAAGGTTCGATTTGGATGGAATTAGAGATGGGGAAGTTTTGGAAAATTTTGGAAGAGTTTGGTTAGGATTTGAGAAAGTATGAATGACGAGGTGTCGACTCTGCCCTAATAAATCAATTTTGATTCCCAGGTGTCGACTCCCGCAAAGTCGGGTGTCGACTCCAAATCGCTAACACAGTCAGCGCTCGAACTGGAGTCGGCTCCGAATTATAGGTGTCGGCTCCAAGGTCAGGGACCGAGAGCGACACAGTCAGAGGTGTCGACTCCTCATTCTGAGGTGTCGACTCCAAAGACAGTTTCAGCAAAAATATATGAGATTCAAATGACTGAAACTCGTCAAAATAAATTTTATAAAATTTTGATAAAATTTTGGAGTATTAAGGATCAAATAGCTCAAATGACTAGATAATTTGTCCTTAAAATTAGTGAAGGGAATATCAAGAAATTAATAGAAATCTAGATTCTCATTCCTTAATGTATCAAAATCAATCCATAGGGTCACATATCCCTAATTCACCTCTAAGATAACAAAATCTCTCTTCACTCAAAGGTTTTGTAAATATGTCAGCTAATTGTTCCTCTGTATTAACATATTCAAGACAAATTTCATTATTAGCTACATGTTCTCTTATGAAATGATATCTAATTTCAATGTGTTTTGTTCTTGAATGTTGAATTGGATTTTTAGTTAGATTTATTGCACTCGTGTTATCACATCTAATTGGTGTTTTATCAAGGGTTATGCCATAATCTTCAAGTTGTCTCTTAATCCAAAGGATTTGAGCACAGCAACTTCCAGCTGCAACATATTCTGCTTCAGCAGTAGATAATGCAACCGAATTTTGCTTTTTGCTAAACCAAGAGATTAAGTTACATCCTAAGAATTGACATGCACCACTTGTGCTTTTTCTATCCAATTTACATCCAGCATAGTCAGAATCAGAATATGCAATTAAATTTAAGTTGAGTCTCTAGAGTACCATAAACCTACATTTTTAGTTCCACTTAAATATCTTAAAATTCTTTTTACAGCAATTAAGTGAGATTCTTTAGGTTCAGATTGAAATCTAGCACATAGACATACTGCAAACATAATATCTGGTCTACTAGCTGTTAAGTAAAGAAGAGATCCAATCATACCTCTGTAATATTTTTGATCTACTTTCTTACCATCTTCATCTTTGTCCAATTTGCACGAAGGACTCATAGGTGTCCAAGTGGTTTGATTGACTCCATTCCAAACTTCTTGAGCAGTTCTTTTGTGTATTTGGCTTGATTGATGAAGATTCCTTCTTTGCTTTGTTTGATTTGAAGTCCTAGGAAGAAGTTGAGTTCTCCCATCATACTCATTTCAAACTCACCCTGCATTAACTTAGCAAATTCTTGACATAACAAATTGTTAGTAGCACCGAAAACAATATCATCAACATATATTTGTACTACTAATAAATCTTTGTCTTTTCTTTTCAAAAATAGTTTTATCGACATTTCCTCTTACAAAATCATTTTCAATCAGAAATTTACTTAATCTTTCATACCAAGCCCTAGGTGCTTGTTTCAAACCGTATAGTGCTTTGTGTAATTTAAAAACATGATTTGGAAATTCATGATCTTCAAACCAGGTGGTTGTTCAACAAAAACTTCTTCATTTATAAATCCATTTAAAAATGCGCTTTTAACATCCATTTGAAATAAATTGATATGCATATGACATGCAAATGCAAGTAATAATCTAATTGCTTCAAGTCTAGCTACAGGTGCAAAAGTTTCATCAAAATCAATTCCTTCTTCTTGATTATATCCTTTTGCAACTAATCTAGCTTTGTTTCTAATTACTATGCCATTTTCGTCTAATTATTTCTAAATACCCATTTTGATCCTATTACAGAATGATCTTTAGGTCTATCTACTAATGTCCAAACATTATTTCTAGTAAATTGATTTAATTCTTCTTGCATGGCTAACATCCAGTTATTATCTTTTTCAGCTTCTTCAATAGTTTTAGGTTCAATTTGAGATACAAATGCAAGATGATTATTGATGTTTCTCATTGATGATCTAGTTCTTACTCCTTGAGATGGATCACCTATAATTAATTCTCTTGGATGACCATAGGCATATCTCCAATCTCTAGGTAGATCTATATCATTACGATTTGCATCAACAACATCAACACTAGGAGAATCATTATCTTTAGCTTCTTGTTCATGATCTGAAGATACATCTATATTTAATTTTTCAATGTCTCTTTCTAGAATGTTTGTATCTTCCTCATCATCAATCTTTTTAGAACTTGATGCTAAAGATTCATCAAAGATTACATGAATAGATTCTTCTACAATTAAGTTTCTCTTGTTAAATACTCTATAGGCTTTACTAGATGTTGAATATCCTAAGAATATGCCTTCATCAGATTTTGCATCAAATTTTCCTAGATTATCTTTGCCATTATTATGAATGAAACACTTACAACCAAATGCATGAAAATAACTTATGTTTGGTTTTCTATTATTCCATAGTTCATAAGGTGTTTTCTTAATGATTGGCCTAATTAAAGCTCTATTAAGGATGTAGCATGCCGTGTTTATAGCTTCTGCCCAAAAGTATTTTGGTAAGTTGCTTTCACATAGCATGGTACGGGCCATGTCTTCTAGGGTTCTATTTTTTCTTTCAACTACACCATTTTGTTGCGGTGTTCTAGGTGCAGAAAAATTATGATGGATGCCATTTTCTATGCAAAAATTTTCAAATAAATGATTTTCAAATTCGTGCCATGATCACTTCTTAGAGACACTATGGTGTTGTTTTTCTCATTTGTGACCTTCTTGAAGAATTTCAAAAATAGTGGAAAGGTCTCATCCTTATGAGCTAAAAACAATACCCAAGTGTATCTAGAGTAATCATCTACAATCACAAGACCATATTTCTTTCCTCCTAGACTTGTGGTTCTAGTAGGTCCAAAAAGATCCATGTGAAGTAGTTCAAGTGGCCTAGAAGTGGAAACAATATTTTTAGTTTTGAAAGAATTTCTAGTTTGTTTTCCAAATTGACATGCATCACAAATTTTATTATTTTCAAAATCTAATTGTGGAAGTCCTTTTACTAAATCCATTCTAATTAATTTTGAAATAAGGTGTGTGCTTGCATGACCTAATCTACGATGCCACAACCAACCAATCTCATTTATATTAGCATTATTAGCAACTAGCAATGATTACTAGTAGACAAATTGTCTAAATCAATCAGTATACATTGCCATTTCTATTTCCAATAAAAACAATGCTATTATCAATGGGATTAGAAACTGTGCTAGAAGATTCAAATGATACTTTAAAACCTTTATCACATAATTGACTAATGTATGTTTCAAACCATTAACATATAAGACATTTTCAATATATGTGGAGGGAGTTATTTGAATGTTACCAAACCCCAAGATTTGGCCTTTGCCATTGTCAAATGTAAACTCCTCCTCTTTTGCTTTCAAGGGTGATGAATTGATCCTTGTCACCCGTCATGTGCCTTGAGCATATCGAGATACCACTTTCTCTTTGATCTTTTGGCCGCAAGACACTCCTGCAAAAATAATTAAGTCTTATATTTAGGTACCCAATGTCCTTCATAGTATCAATGGGATTAGAAACTGTGCATATAGCAAGATGTGCAAATGATCTTTAAAACCTTTCTACACTAACTTGACTAATTGCTCACAATTCAAATTAGCTAACTTTTTACATCAACATATGACAATTTTCATATAATGTGGAGGGAGTTATTTTGGTAGATGTTACCATCAAGCCCCAAGAGTTTGAAGCTCTTTGCCATTTGTCTTGGCCAATGATGTAACTCACTCTCTTCCTCTATTTGCTTTTCAAGGGTGATGAACTCCTCCTGATCCGTTTGTCACCCGTCATGTGCCTTCGAGCAGCCGCTATCGAGAGTCGACTCGCACTGTTCCTCTTTGATCGACTTTTGGCCGCAAGACACTCCTGCGAAAAACTAATTAAGTCTTAGTATTTAGGCTACCCAAGCTTTCATGGTCCATTCATGAGTTCAAGACATGTTTCAAGCATGTAAGAAAGATCTCAAAATAGAGTTGTTCCTTTCAGTGGAACCCAAATTTTCTTTCCTTTGATTCAATAATTTTATCTTCTTATCTATTTTCTTAAAATTGCATTCAAAAACTTTGTGTCCCTTCTTGTTACAGTAATGACATGTAACATTATCATGGTTTTGTTCTTTCTAAAAAAGTTTTTGACAAATTTTTGTTTCAAATTAGGTCTATATCCTAAACCAGCCTTATCATATATAGCTCTTTGATTACTTAACAATAAATTAAGTTTTTCTGAACTATAAGTGAATTTATCAACAATACTTTTATATTTATCAACTTCCTTCTTTAGTTTATCATTTTCATTAGAAATTGATTCTTTTTTTTAGTCAAATTGCCTTTTTCAGATTTCAGCACTTTAGTTTCATTATTAAGATTTTCTTTTTCTTCAATCAAAGTAAATTTTTATTTTTCAAAAACTTATATTTCTTTTTCAAAATTTTGAAATCACCAACAAGTTCATTAAAAGCATCAAATAATTCATCAAAAGCAAATTCATCGCAAGGGTTTTCAGAACTTACCTCATCCTCTTCGTTTGCCATAAAGCAAATGTTAGCAACCTCCTTTTGTTCTTCCTCCGATGAGGATTCATCGCTGTCGCTCCAAGTTGCAACATAGGCTTTCTTTTTCTTCTTGAAAGTCTTTTTCAGTTGAGGACAATCATATCTGTAATGCCCCGGTTTCTTACATTCATAGCAAATCAAGGGGTCTTTCTCTTTATCCTTGTCCTTGTCTTTTTCTTTCTATCTTTCATCTTAGTTCCAAATTTCTTCTTGTGGAAGGGTCTCTTTCTCCTCATGAATTTTTTGAACTTTCTTGCTAGAAGAGCTGTCTCATCATCATCTTCTTCACTATCATTGCAGCTCTCCTCATTTTGATTTTTTTCTTTTTCACATCTTCTTCTATGTGCTGCTTCATGGTCAATTCATGGGTCATTAGGGATCCTAGAAGCTCCTCTAAGGGTAAGGTGTTGAGGTCCTTTGCTTCTTGGATTGCTGTCACCTTCGCTTCCCACGTTCTTGGAAGTGACCTGAGAATTTTTCGGACAAGTTCAGAGTTAGAATATGTTTTGCCTAAACTTTTCAACCCATTTACAATATCAGTAAATCTAGTATACATGCTAGCTATATTTTCAGTTTGTTCCATGCAAAATAACTCATATTTATGAACAAGAATGTTTATTTTGGATTCTTTTACTTGGTTAGTACCCTCATGGGTAACCTCTAATCTATCCCAAATCTCCTTTGCGGAATTACAAGTAGAGATTCTATTAAATTCATTAGCATCTAAAGAGCAATATAAGACATTCATGGCCTTAGCATTGAGCTGTGCCATTTTTCTATCATTATCATTCCAATCCCTTTCGGGACTTAGGAACAATAGTGCCATCAACAACATGTGTGGGTGTACTAGGTCCATTAGTTATAACACCCCACAATTCATAATCAGAAGCTTGAATGAATATCCTCATTCTTGCTTTCCAATAAGAATAGTTGGAACCATTAAACAAGGGAGGTCTATTTGTAGAATGACCTTCGGCAAATAATCCAACTTGAGTTGCCATTTGGATCTTTAGCTCTTGATCGTGTGATCAAAATCTAATGAACACTTGCTCTGATACCAATTGTTGGCCCAGATGACAACCCAAGAGGGAGGGTGAATTGGGTTCTTTAAAAATTTAGTCTCTTGAAAAATTGTTTGCTTAAGATGAATGAAAATAAATGCAATGTAAATATAAAGTACAGCGAATAAAACAGAGATAGAGATAGAGTCAATGGAAGCACGGCAAACACAAAGATTTTATAGTGGTTCGGTGTATCCAACACCTACGTCCACTCCCAAGATCCTACTTGGGTCCACACTATAATCACCTCGATTACAGCCAAGTTGTTTTACAAGTTCACAACTCAAACTTGTTGTTTTACCCGGGATCACAACGAACCCAGCCGGTTTTTCGGGCTCACCAGCACACAACCCAAGACTCAAGCAAAACTAGCTTGACCCGAGGTTAACAACCTCCACTAGTTCAATCCCCTTTGATTGAACTAGGCACAAACAAGAATAAGAATGTTTTACAAATTTTCATAGCTCCTTAATGAGCAAATATTCAAAAAAAAGTAAATATGTTTAGAAAAGCCTGGTTTGAAGTTGTTTGGCTTTGAGCTTTTCTTCTTTTCTTCTTTTCCTCTTCTCCTTGCTAGGTTGAATCAAGCCTCAGCTCCGATTCCTCACAGTAGATGCAGTTGAGAAGATTGAAAAGTTGGTCTCTTTCTTCTAGTTGAGAATCCTCCGATTTTTTGCTATTTGAACGGCTTGGATTCTTCTTTGAGCTTTGTGGAGTGGAAGGTTTTGAAGTTGAAAACTCCTCTCTTGGATATAAGGTTCTAGACTTTTCGGATTTTGATTTTTGATCTTTTTCTATCCGTTTCTCTCTTTCTTTGTTTTTCTCTTCTCTTTTTCAAATAGTTGTTTTTTCCCTTTTATAGATTTTCTTTTGATTCATTTTTGGTTGGAAATCTAGCCGTTGGAGTGTACTTGAAAGGATTTTCCATTCATAAAAAATAGTCGTTAGATGTCAGAAATCAAAAATATTACCGTTAGAGCTGATCTGGCATTTTTGATTTTTCGTCCAGATGGGTTGGAGTCGGCTCCAGCTTTTCAGGTGTCGGCTCCGAATCATTTTTCCATAAATAGTAAAATCTGAGTTCGTCGTGGAGTCAGCTCCGCAAAAGTAAGTGTCGGCTCACCGTCATCAGGTGTCGGCTCCTGAATACTGTAGGTGTTGGCTCCAGGATGCTCAAAAAATCAACGTTCTGTCCCTGCATCGGAGTCGGCTCCAGACACAGTAAGTGTCGACTCCGAAACCTTAGGTGTCGGCTCCGAAACTCTAGGTGTCGGCTCCAGGTTTTATCAAAAATCAGATTAAAATTGAATTGGCCATGGGGTCCGCTCCAGACTTTCTAGGTGTCGACTCCAAGCTCTGAAACTTTGAAATATCTTATTTGTATTTGATTCAAAATTCATTTCTTAATTCCTTTAAATTGATCAAATAAATTTAAGTCCTGAAACACTTATAAAATCCATTAGTAATCAAATAAATATACTCAATTCCTTTATTAATCATCAAAATCAATGAATGGATCAACACATATCAAACAGAGGCATACAAATCCAAAAATTAATGCAACGGACATGAATGCATACCGCCAGAAGTTGAGAACTCAGTTCAGGCATAAACTGTGATGAAAAAACACACGGAAGATTCAAAACCAAGACCTCCATGAAGGCATGAGTTTACTTATAAGCATAGATAGAACCATCCAAGCTAGCAATGTGAATCAAGTATATATTTAGGCACAAACAGAAGATTTTGTTGAATCAACCAAGCAAGGACTGGTTCAACTGTTTCTTCCTAGCGGCAAAACACAAAATTAAACTGCAAGCAACTGCAGCAATATATTTGGATGTGCTCATAATGTTGTCCACATCCTGAAAGAGATGCAAGTCCGTGAACTATTATTATTGCTGGTATTCAAAACAAGATTCTTCTAGGCCATTGTCTTAAGTGTGTCGTTCATAAACGTTTTAAGAAAAGGACTTCGTGCATTTTTACAGTTTAAGCACGTAGATTGATTGATTAATCAAGAAAATAACAATAAAAGATCTGTTAGCTCCAATCAAAACACACTATGTCAACCCCTTCTGTTTCCATGGTTCAAATGCTTGATCTTCAAGGGGAAAAAAAGTAATACTACTACCAATGTCTTCAAAACCAGTATAATAATTTAAAAAACAATCATACTTTCAAGAAAGCATCCAATGCAGTACCATTCCAGCACCTATTGGTATACATTCAACTTACGATTGATATAGAGGATATTCCTAACAAAAAACTGAATTATTTCCCACAAATATAGGCAGAAATAAATACATATGCATGCATATGCATGCTCCAACTTCGCTCTCCATTTGAATGACTCTGGGTTGCCCTTAAATATGGTAGAGCTCGGTGCTTCAAACGAAGCAATTACCTATCAAGTTTTCACTTTCCAACATTTACTCTACACTACGCTCACACTCCATGCGTTTACTTTGAACATATGATATATTTGACCTCACACTCTTTCATTGCACAAGCATTCCTTGCCCTGGTCAGCTAGATGTTTTAGAGCCTTCGCACCCATCAAGCAAAATATAAAAACTTGCTATAGCAACACTTGCCCTTTACTTAACCTGACAACATTTTTTCCCCAAAAAGAGCCATTATTACAAACAAATCTTGCATTCTTCTCGGCCCCGAATTTGCGTTAATTTTAAACCTAAAGAAAAACCAATCCACCTCCCTATCCTACCTGCTCGAACGAAACTGCTAGCCACACACCACAGCCGTAAATTACAAATCAAGAGTCGCCAATTAGATGCAACAATAGCGACAAACGAGAAAAGAACTCAAATGTTACCTCTTTTGCAACGGTTCTCCAGAATAGAGATCTCGCGTTGCCTTCTCCCAGCTACAACAAGAAATCCTGCACAAATTATAACCAAAAAAAAGGCAAGAGATTCTATTACAATTCCAAGGCGGCGATCCCTTTCTTGACAGTTCGAAAGTCGAGTAAAAGGAAAGCAAAAAAGATCCTCTCTGATCAATGAGAAAAAGATTTCGGAAGCACAGATAGAAGAAATACCATCTAGGGCTTCTGCCAACCCTTTCCTACACCCAATTTTACCCAAGAATTATCCAAGAAAAATGGAGAAAAATTGGAAATGGCAACAAACCTGGAGCAGGTCCCCGGATCCGATGAGATCGGTGGCCACAATATATTCGCCGAGGAAATCGCGGCTTTTTCAGCATCCAAGCTAGGGCAACAAACAAGAATTATCCTCGAGCATTCATCCATGAAGATCGGCGGGCGGCGAAAAATGATCGGAATAAGAGGGCAGCGGGGAGGCGGGCGCGGGCCGGAGCTAGGGAATCAATTGCATGCGGGGGGAGGGAGAAAGCTAGGGCACCGATCGCGAGCTATATATAATTTCATCCTGACGCAACTAAGTGTCGTCATCTGCCGATGCTATTTAAAAGCGTCGGCAGTTTTTGGGGACTCACGACGCTTCACCCTAGTGTCAGGAAAAAAGGGTCGGGAAACCCTTCTTTTACTGTAGTGATAACTTAATCCAGCTTTATCAAATACAGCTCTTTGATTACTTAATAGCAAATTCAATTTTTCAGAACTATATGTAAATTTATCAATAATATTTTTATATTTATCAGTTTCTTTTTTAAAACTAACATTTTCATTGGAAATTGATTCTTTTTTTATCAAAATTTTATTTTCAGATTTTAGTTTTTCAACTTCATGAGTTAGTTTATCCTTTTCTTTGACAAGATTTAGATTTTCATTTTTCAAGGATTTGTTTTTAATTCTCAAACTTTTGAAATCATTGACTACTTCATTGAAAGCATCATATAACTCATCAAAGTGAAATCATCACAAGGGGTTTCAGAACTTACCTCGTTGTCATTTTCCATAAAGAAATGTTTGTAACTTCCTTTGTTTCTCATCGGAAGAGGATTTTCGCTATCACTCCATGTTGCCACATATGTCTTCTTCTTCTTCTTGTAACCCTTCTTTAATTAAGGACACTCATATCTGAAATGCCCCGGCTTCTTACACTCATAATATGTTAAGGGTTCTTTTTCTTTTTCTTTGTCCTTCTCTTTCTCCTTTTCTCCTTCATTTTTGTTCCATACCTTTTCTTATGGAAGGGTCTCCTTCTTTGCTTAAATTTCTTAAATTTCCTAGCAAGGAGAGTTGTTTCTTCATCATATCATCATCATTCTCACTGCTGCTTTCTTCAATTTCTGCAGCCTTAAGAGCTATGGTTCTCTTCTTCTTAGCATCTTCCTCTTGATGTTGCTTCATGGTCAGTTCATGGGTCATTAAGGATCCAAGTAGCTCCTCCAAGGGTAGAACATTGAGGTCTTTGCTTCTTGGATGGAAGTTACTTTCACTTTCCATGATCTTGAAGAGACCTAAGTATTTTGTGTACCAATTTAGAGTTAGTATAATTTTTTCCTAGACTTTTTAAATCATTCACAATATCAGTGAATCTAGTGTACATGCATGTGATTGATTCAGTTTATTCCATGCTAAACAATTCATATCTATGCACTAAAATATTAATTTTAGATTCTTTAACATGATTAGTACCCTCATGGGTAACTTCTAATCTACCCTAAATTTCTTTTGTGAAATACAAGTAGAAATGCAATTAAACTCATTAGCATCTAAAGAACAGTACAAAACATTCATGGCTTTAGCATTGAGTTCAGCCAACTTCCTATTATGTTCATCCCATTCCATTTTCGGCTTAGGAATCACATGTTATCTAATCTTATTGTGGGTGTGTGAGGACCATTTACTATAATGCTCAATAGTTATAGTCAAGTGCTTGAATAAAAATTTTTATTCTAGCTTTCCAATATCCATAATTTGTGTCATTAAATAAAAGAGGTCGATTAGTGGATTGACCTTCTGAAAAAGATGATCCAGCTTGAGCTGCCATTTGGATCTTTGACTCTTGATCGTTAGATCAAATTTAAATGAGCACAAGCTCTGATACCAATTGTTGGCCCAGATGGCAACCCAAGAGGGGGGTGAATTGGGTTCTTTAAAAATTTTAACTCTTTGAAAATATTTAGATTGATATGAAGATGCTCAAATGAACTAAATTAATTAAAGCTAAGCACAAATAAGATTGATAGAGAGAGAGATAAATGCATGGCAAACACAAAGATTTTATAGTGGTTCGGTGTATCCAACATCTACGTCCACTCTCAAGCAACACTTGGGTCCACACTATAATACCACCGATTACAGTCGAGTTATTTTACAAGCTCACAACTTAACTTGTTATTTTATCCAGGATCATAATGAACCCAGCTATTTTTTTCGGGCTCACCAGCATAAACCCAAACCATAAGCTAACCTTAGCTTGTCCGAGGTATACTACCTCCACTAATTCAATCCTCTGATTGAATTAGCAAACAACAATTTAAAAACAAAGTTTACAATACAAGACAGCTCCTCAAATGAGCAAATATTTAATTTAAATAAATAAGGATAGAAAGGCCTGTTTGAAGATTTGAAAGCAAGCTTTTCTTCTTTTCTTCTTTTCCTCTTCTCTCTTGAATGGTTGAATCAAGCTCTAGCTCTGATTCTTCACAGAAGGTTGTTGTAGAGAAGTCAAGGAAAAGGGGCTTTGAGCTTCATTTTCTTTCTTTGTGAATCCTTCAAAAATAATCTTTGAAAGCTTTGGATTTCTTTTGAATCTCTCTCTTGAAGATGGACGTGGATTCGAAGATTTCTCTTTGAAAATATCTCTCTCTTTTTCTCTTGATTTTTTTGATTTTTCTATCTCTTTTTTTCAAACGGATGGTTCCCCCTTTTTATAGATTTCTTAATCTAAGATTAGGTGAGAAAAATAATCGTTACAGAGTAGTTGGATTGCTTCTATACATAAAAAAAAAATAGCCGTTAGAGATTAGATGAAAAAATATTACCGTTGGAGTCCGTTCTGACATTTGAAAATCCGTTCCTGACAGGTTGGAGTCAGCTCCAACTTTGCAGGTGTCGGCTACAACTCGGGTTTCTAAAAATAGTAAATAAAAAAGTTAGTTGGGGAGTCGGCTCCAAAAAAGTGATGTGTCGGCTCGCCGCATATAGGTGTCAGCTCCCAAAACTAAGGGTATCGACTCCACCAATGTCCAAAAAATACGCTCTCTGTTCTTAGGTTAGAGTTGACTCCAGAAATCCCAGGTGTCAGCTCCCGAACTTTAGATTTCGGCTTTAAAAACTGACGTAGAAAGCACTTCTTTATATCTCAGGTTAGAGTCGGCTCCAGAGTTTCAAGTGTCGACTCCAAACCATGCCAAAAATATAGAATTGTTTGATACACCCTGATGTCGGCTCCAGACACAGTAGGTGTCGACTCCAAGGTCTGAACTTAAATATTTTCCATTTAAAACTTAATTCTAAACTAATTTTGTGTGTCATTTGAATAATTAAACATTCTTAATGCCTGAAACACTTCTCAAATTTGTTAGAAATATAATGAATATACTCATGTCATTTGTTAATATTAAAATTAATAATTAGGTCAATAGACCTCAAAAAGTATCGATACCCCTATAAGCTGTTCTTATAAATTAGATTCTAGTGGTACTGATAAATCAGTTGAATAAAACATTATAGAGGTATAATAGGATCTTTATTGTACTTAACTATTAGTAGACCAAACATATTATTTAGTGTTTATATATGTGCTAGATTCCAAGCTAATCCTAAAGAATCTCACCTAATTGTGGTTAAAAGAATCCTTAAATATTTAAATGGTACTAAAAACTTAAGATTATGGTATGATAAACAATCTAGCATAAACTTAATATGTTACACTGATTTTGATTTTGTTAGATGTAAATTGGATAGAAAATCTACTTGTAAAACTTGCCAATTTCTAGGGGTTAACTTAATCTCTTGGCTTAGCAAGAAACAAACTTCAGTAGCATGTCCATAGCAAAGTTTTGTGCTCAAATCTTATGGATTAAGCAACAACTAGAAGATTATGGCATCAAACTTAATGGCATTCCCATAAAATGTGATAACACTAGCACCATAAATTTAACAAAAAATCCTATCCAATACTTTAAGTGAAAACATATAGAAATTAGACACCACTTTATTACAAATTATGTTAATAATGGTGATGTTGTGCTTAAGCATGTATGTACCGATAAGCAACTCGCTGATATTTTTACAAAGCCTCTAGATGAATCTAAGTTTTGTAAAATTAGAAGGGAGCTTGGTATGCTAGACCCTTTAATTTAGTGAGATGCTATGATTGTTTGATTTTTACACTCTTTTATACTTATGATATGTAACACCCGCATCTTATTAGCCTAGCCCAAATTTTTTATTTGCATTAATCTTGATCTTAAATCATGTAATTTAATCGATGATGAGGGCTATGGTTGGAAAGAACCCAAGGGTCATTTAGCCAAATTGTCAAGGGCATTAGTGGAAAGATTTTTCTATGTCATTTGGGGAAATAATCAAGGGTATAAAGGGAAAGGACACCGTAGTCAATTGTAAAATTGATGAAAGGCATAGATTGAATTTAATCAAAGTATTTAAGGATTTGATAAAGGGAAAGAAAGGGAAGAAAAAGCCAAGGGTAAAATGTCATGGTAATGAAGCTACCATGTGAACTTTAAAAAGTGTGCTTAAGATAGGAGAGGGGTAAAAGAGGAAATTTCTAAGGCAATTAAAACCCACTAACTCCCTTCATTCATACTCCACCGAATGAAAAAAAAATCAAGGGAGAGGGGTTCGACCATAAGAGAGGAAGAGAGAGGGCAAATGGAAAATTTTCTAGGGTGGTAATTAAAGCCCACTAATTTCTTCACCCTTAAGGCACCGAATGAATGAAGGAATGAGAGGGGATTTCAGCCGTGAGTGGCCAAGGGAGAAAGAAAGAAAGAAAAGAAAAGAAAGAAAAGGGAAGGAGGATTTCAGCTAGGTGGAGGAGGAAGAAGAAAGAAAGAGAAAGAAGAAAAGAATAAGAAAAGAATAAGAAGAAAAATAGGAAGAAAGGGAGGAAGTTTGGTAGCTTGTTCATTCCATAAGGTAAAAACCTAATCTCCCTAAATTAAGCATGATGTTATATTTTCATGATTTAGTGGTAATAGCATGTATAGATTTAAGTATATGAAAGGGTGAAAGAAAATAAGGCAATGTTGTGGTAATATCATGCAAACATGAAAACCTAGTGTTTGAAACTCTATGAGCGTGTTAACTTAATTGGACCTATGTAATGAATTAGGTTAACAGATTGTTTTAAGAGGCTGTTCCAAGAAGTTACAACAAGGGAAATAGCAATTGAAAAATGGAGCTAATAGTGAAGGTGAGTGGGTTCTCCATCTAGTTTGCTCTTATTTCAAATTGGTATGTAAAAATTTTGAAATGATAGGTGTATCGATTTTAGACTGATAAGTTACAGTGTATAAAATGTAGTGTTAAACTGAGATTTTGAAAACCAAAGAACTGAACCAAATGCATGATTTATTTATGAAAAGCATGTTTTCCAAGAAAAAGTGATGTTTTAACTATATGTATGGCATGTATGCATGGTAATGTATTTATAAGGGCCGGTGGGTCAATTGTATTTTGTAAAAGATAGCTTTTATAATGTGATGCCGGCAGGAGCTAAGTACCATGTAGGTCAAAGTACTACATTAATGGGAGCCATCTCTTGGAACTGTGGGGGCCACACAGGGCAAAGTGCTACATTGATGGGAGCCATCTCTTGGGCCTGTGGAGGCCACCTCTAAGGTCTGTCTATCTGGGAAATGTGATCATGTGGAAATGGGATAGTTATATTTGAAGCCAGTGGACTGTGTATTTCCCAGATGTATGTGAAGCCAGTGGGCTATGTATATCCCAGTGGGGATCTAAAGACAAATGTATCGTGGCCCGATCATTTGTGAAGTGAGAATTTATATGTTATAATGCAAAAGCATATGCATGGATTTATGTTTCAAAGGAAAAGAATTGCTATTATATTATGCTTCAAATTAATACTTTATTACACGCATAAGTTGACTTTTAAATGTATTTTGTATCAATTCAATAAGTGTATGTATACTACTTTGGAAATGTATTCTTTTGGAAAGGATATTAGCATGGTATTTCTATTAAAGAAGTATATTATTTGAAGAGTAGCTATATTTTACTTTACCAGTTAGCATGATAAAAATATTTACCTTATCGTATTATTGCCACAAAGTATTAGTATTTGAAAAAGTATTTCATGTTCTTAGTTTTTCCTAGGGTTAGATGATTATCCAGTCACTAGGACTTCGGTCTCACCCTATTCTGTTGTTGACATTGTATTTTCATATCAGTGAGCTTGTGACCACGTTAAAGGGTTGACATTGTATTTGAAAAAGTATTTTCAGATCAGTGAGCTAGAGTGAAAGTGGCTCTGTGCAGCCGTTGGATCTGTCCTGGTAGAGTTGTTATAGATGAATGTGACACCAAGTATATGTGTGGACTTGGGTGATGGTGTATATGTATGGTTGTATATTTATATGGTAGTGATGTTGTAATGTAGTATGTGGGTAACATGTGTATATGTAAGATAAGTTTTGGGCCTGTACATATTTGTGTGTATATATTGGTGACCTAGTTATGTGTCCCAAGCTAATGGGTGTATCGGGATGACTGGTTTTGGGTTGTATGTGTATGTACACTGGAAGACTTTTGGGAAATGTATATGAAATGAATGTGAATTATCAAATATATTGTGAATGTGATCTGATAGATTATGCTGAAAATCAGTACTTGGTTCATCAAATTAAATTATTTTATATTTGTGATGATGAATGATTATTTGAATGGAATAGGTTAAAAAGGTTTAAGTTTTAGCATGATAATTTGTTGCTTAGGCATTCTGTGCCAATTGGTAGAGTTCACCTGTACTTTATGGTGTGCAACATAAAGGCTAGTGGAACTCTACTCGATTTGCATAGGTCGTCTGCGTTGTCGATAGGAGAGGGTGCGACATGATCTTTGCATGAAACCTGATCCATATAAAACCTTACTGACTTATCTTCAAGATCCTTATTTTCTTTAGATTTTTAAGATCATCTATAATTATTTAGCATATTTGAATGCCTATTCCTTTTTATGCATTTTAAACCCTGAACTATGGGAAAATACCCTTGGATTCCCTTGCTAGCCAACCAGCTGGTCAGCCAACTTTTGGAATCTGCTTGCTGAGAGAAAAGCTGATCACCTAACTAAAAGTTGCTAAATTTTTGTCTTCATTTTCCATCATTTCATCTGCTCTCTGATAGCCAGAGCTCTCATTTTCTCTCTTGAGACCAAAAACCTCCTTCAAAGCTCATGCATTTCTTCCATTTCTTTCTTGATCATGGCTTCAAAAATGCGACTACCTCGTGGAGCTTCTTCATCCCAAGGACATGAAGAAGGTGCTCCCTCTCAATCTCCAACTTCCTTGTCTACTAGAGGTAGATCTGTTGCACTTGGTAGACTTATAATTTTAGATCTCTTGCCAATGAAAACTTTCAAATTGGTATTTTATTAGAAAGGCAAGGTTGGGGTTATATGCTTAGAACAGAAGTATCCATATATCCTAAACTTGTTAGAGAATTCTATCACTATCTTAGTTTTGGTGGTGGCGTAATAACCTCCGTGTGAAAGGAGTAAGGATTAGCCTTGATATAAATGCTCTAGGAGCTATTCTAAAAGTCCCAACTGTAGGTTCTTTTGATGATTCAGATGAAAATAAATATTGTAGAATACAAATTGTTGTCGGTACTGAGGAGGCCACAATTATGACAAAATCTTTGGAAGACATCTCAATCCTGAAATGCTGTTGCTACACCATATTTCATCTAGAATTTTGTAACCCAGGAGTGGTAGCTTTAACTGTGTTACTATATAGAGCTTACCAATAATGTATCATGTTGTTAGCAAATTCCTATGAATTTTTCTAAATTGATGTGCAAACTGATGAGAGAAGCTATGGTAGACCTAGAGCGGCCTTGCCCTATGGACTTCTTCGTACCCATGCGTTCAAACATTTTGGTATCAAACTAAAGGGAGAAAATATAACTAAACTTAGCTATATAGACTATTATGATGAGCACACCCTTGGTCATATGGGTTTAGTGAAAATAGATGGCCAGTGGATAAGAAGCAAGGAGAAGGTGCAAGAACCTGTTGCACCTGCTCAAGGGAAGGAACCCTCTTCATTCCTAGCTTATCATCCTTCACCTCCTGTATATCCATCTGAATTTAATGTTGATGAATACATGAATGTTGATCCATCTTCTTATGATCCTAATCCATCATCTGCACCAAAATCCCATCCACCATCCACTCAACCAAATCTTATTCTCTTAAACAATGAAGTTATAGAGCATTTGGTTAATAGAATTTCTAAAGTTGTATCCCTCAAAAGCTCCGGAGGGAGTTCATCGTCCTCTTATGATACTTCTTTGGTCCCCCACTCCTCATCTATCTATGCTTGTCTTGATGATTTGAGAAATCGAATGGAAACATTGGAGAATCAAGTCATGATACTTAGTGGAAGGACACTCCACAGGAACGAGGTAGTGGATGTTCAAAAGATTTTTCGAGAGATTATTCAGTTGCGGGATGACCTAAATCTTTTAGTTGAATCAACTAATTTTGCGGGTACTGAGATACCATCAACCAGGCACAAATCTCACAATGGTAAAGAAAGATTAGCATCTCTCACGAATATCATCCAACACACCCATAGTTTGATCTAAGAGGTGTATCATGTTGTGCAACAGCCCCAGCAAGATATTCTCCATAGTCCTGCTCTGCATCTATTTGCTCATCCTTCAGTACGTCGCAAGACATCCGACTCTTCGTCCTCCTAACCAGACTTCAACCAATGATCCTCTATTTCTCTTAGGTTTGTATGATGTTATGACTCTATATATTGGCTTGTATGGTTTGGTTTGTATGATACTTATGAATCTATTGGCTTGTATGGTTTGTATCAGTTTGGTTTAACTTTATGTATTGGCTTGTATGGTTTGTATTAATTTGGCTTGTATGAAGCATATGACTCTATATATTGGCTTGTATCAACTGCTTGATCTATGTGAGATTGCGTTCATTTTTGTGCTCCGTATGGTATTTATCTAATTTATTCCTTGAAGAAAAGACATACAATAAAAATATGCATATCCTTTCATCTTCTTTTTGATTAATGACAAAAAGGGGGAGAATAAGTAAAGGCATACATTCTAATTTTTACAATCATACTTTCTGTTTTTGGGTAAATTGAAAAACATATGTTCTGATTTGACACACATAGTGTATTTGAAAAAGGGAAAGAAATATTTTATGATACATAATTTTTAAACTTTGTCTTTGACTTCCACTTGCCAAGGAATGATAAGATTGAAATGTTCTTTATATATTGTATACTTATTGTTTTGTCATCATTAAAAAGGAAAAAATTGTTGACCTCATATTGATTTTGATGAATACAAAACGATTAAGTATAGGACTAATGATTCTGTCAAGACAGTGATTTCAGGGAATCCATCATGAAGGGAGGTGTTACTTCAAATGAAGGTATCTCATATATCAAAGGTAACACAAGTAAAGAAATATGATGGTGAAAGATAAAAATAATTTCAAAGAAATTTTTGTCAGTATGCTTTTCCAATTTCAAACTGCACAAGTAATTTCATGTTTCAAGATTGCATCCATTTTCAAAACGTACAAAACTGGCTTTGGATATTCTTCACGTGAAACTTGTTTTCGAAGCATCCCTGTCTATCTGAATTTTTATTGATTTTGTATTGCACTAGACTTAAATGCTTTATTGAATTTTTGAGTAGACAAACACTTGTTAGAATTTTTTCTAACACTCTTACGAAGCAAAAATCCTATTTAGAATTGGAGTTAGAAAAGAAAAAAATCATAAAATCCCATTGGAATTGGTGTTAGGCACCCAACTGGACACCCAACAAGGAGTTAGGTGCCCAACTCATGAGGAAAGAATGTTAGGCACCCAATTGAGCGCCCAACACATAGTTAGGTGCCCAATTGGATGCCCAACGAATGCTAGACTGAAGTTAGGCGCCCAATTGGGCTTCCAACATAGAGTTAGTCACCCAATTGGGTGCCCAACATGGGAATCTCTGTGTTAGGCGCCCAACTTGGGAATCCTATGTTAGGCACCCAATTGGGCACCCAACGAGTAAATATTATAATGTCAGGTGCCCAATTGGTTGCCAAATGAGTATGTCTCTCTCTGATTTTTTCCAAGATTATTCTTGGGAAAGAATCTCTTCATTGCTGCTCGCCATTACTCTGTCTAAGGCTTTTAATGTCATCATATTTTTTGCAATTTCGAAGACTTGGAGCTTGCTTATTGATTATCGTTTTTAATGCCACCATTTTTCTTTGACGAATGCAAAAAATTTTCGAATCTCTATATGAAGACTTCATCTCTCAGCTTTCAAATCATCTGGTGAATGAAAATTTGTCTAAACTGGTTTTTTCAAAGCTAGCCATCTGAAGCTTTCAATACCGCCATTCTTTTCTGGTAAATTGGAAATCTTTTCCATGATCTGGTGATTCTTTTTCAAAACTCGCGCTTGCTCATTTAATGCCACCATCTGTATCAACTGTATCAACGAAGACTACAAAATTTTCCATAGTTTAGTGCGAGGTTTCAAACAATGACAGCTTGCCTTAAATGCTTGGACATCATCTTTCAATGCGTGCATTTAATGCCCACTCTGTCTCCAAACGGCCATGTTCTAAACTTTGCCTATAAATAAGCCCTTGATCTAAGCTTTCATGTCATCAAAGAGAAAACAAAGAGGGGGAAGGAAAGGCTGAGATAGTTCTATTCAAAGAGAGATTCAATATATATATATGTGTGTGTGTGTGTGTGTGTGTGTGTGTGTGTGTAGTGTGCCACTTCAAGAGCTTTCAATCCTTCATTAGTGAAGTGACACCAAATCTCTAGCAACAACCTAAAGAGCAATCAAGCTTCATCTAAAGGCTTCATTCATTCCTCCAACGTGCTCAAAGGAAGAAGCCATTCCGTGGAGTGTTCTTCGAGTTTTGTAAGTATTTCTTTCAAATATCTACTCATCTAAGGAGCTCTCTATATACACTCTTGATATTATTGTGCTCTGTGTTTAAGTTTCACGGTGGTGAAACTTGTGAGGGTAGAGATCTACCCGTGAGATTAGTGTAAGGCTTCCTTGTGCTGGAATAAGAGACTAGCCTGGAAGGCTAGGTGTAAGGCTTCCTTGTGTCGTAAACAAGTTGCTAGCCAGGTTGGCTAGGATGGTTAGTAAAAATTTTTAAGAAGTTCTTGGGGAGTGGATGTAGGTGATGGGTTTGGCACCAAACCACTATAAATTGTTGTGTTTGTGTGATTTAAATTTTTGTGGTGCTTGAACATTCTCTCTACACTTCACATCACTTTTCATAAAATTCTGAAATTGACAAAGGGCACATATTTTCTAATTAATATTTTTAAAAGAACCCAACTCATCCCTCATCTTGTGTTACAATATCTGGGCAATACCTCTTATGGAGTGTTCTTCAAAATTTGTAAAGTATTTCTTTTAAATATCTGCTCATTTAAGGAGCTTGTTGTATACACTCTTAACACTCTTCTCCTTTGTATTTAAGTTTCATAGTTGTGAAACTTGTAAGGGTAGAGGACTACCCATGAGATTTATTGTAAGGCTTGCTTGTGCCCACAAACAAGTGTCTAGCCTAGAAGGCTAAGGCTTACTTGTACCCATAACAACTTGCTAGCCAGGTTAGCTAGGGATTGTTAGTGGAATTCCTAAAAGATTCTTGGGGAGTAGATGTAGGTGTTGGGTTTGGCACCGAACCACTATAAATCGTTTGTATTTAATTGATCTATTTTTTGCATTGATTACATATAATCACTTCGCTACACTACACTTGCTTAATTCTAAAATTTGCTAAGTGCACATACTTGTCTATTAATTTTTAAAGAACCTAATCCACCTCCTCTCTTGGGTTGCATCATCTGGGCAACAAGCTCAATAGTTATGACTAGGTAAATAGAGGCAAATCTCACCACAAAAGAGAATGTCTCTTCATAATCTATACCCTCTATTTGAGTATAACCTTTTATCATGAGTCGGATCTTGTACTTGTTAATTGGTCATTACATTGGTCACTAAGACCCACTTCTTTCCTATTGATTTTCATCCATCAGAAAAATCAACCAACTTTCACACATGATTTTCAGCCATTAATTCCATCT